>CAAKHD010000660.1:12505-44258 GCA_901007705.1 Fistularia tabacaria
TCAGACCCCCCCGCCTGTTTTTTTGTGTCTCCCCCCCCCCCGATATTGCGTGGGGGGGGGGGGGGGGGGGGGGGGGGGGGGTCAGTGCCCCCTACTGAACCAACGAAGAAGGACATCTGATATCACGAAGACAGTGGGACGGGTTTTTGCATCGGAACTCACCGTCTCTCCTTTTTTCTTTCTGGAAACATTCAATATCAGGACCTGTCGTCCTGGTCCTCTACCGATGAGCTGGACACCTCCGGTTCTTGCAGCCCCATGTCAGGAAGGAGCACTCCTAGTCGGCGGCGATCGGTAACGTACACGCCTTCCTGTTAACACTGTTTGGGGGCCTCCGCCCCGGCCCCAAAGACCAAGTGCCCCAAATGCCCTGATAAAGGCCAGATTGACCGCTGTCACCCCAGATTCCTTCCCCACACCTCTCTACCTTTCTGCCACAACTTTCGTTTACCCGACTTAACTCTGAATTCAGAAGGATTTCTTTTTTTGTTTTTACTCGGTGCATGTCATTGTAACCACACCGGATTCGGGGGGGGAATCCTTTCTCTCTCGCTACTTCCTTCTCTCTTTCCTTCCCCCTTTTTTTCCCGAAACATTTCAGTTCTCCCGTACTTATCTCTTCCGAAACTTCCAAACTCGACTCTCTCCGAATCGCTCTCCTCCGATCTCTTCTCACTCTGGTTGCTTTTTTGTTTATTTTTCTTATCCCTGTTGTGTTATTTTCAGGCTTACCTGCGTATGAAATTCTGAACATATGATGGAGAGGGCATGACTCGTTTTCTGTTTTAAATCTGTTTTGTAGAAAATCCACCGTTTGCTTCGAAATGTCTCTATTGATGACGACATTCATGCATTCCGCTGGAATATTTTAGCCTCGTAATTGCAGTCATTTTGTCGCACTCACAAGCCTTCAAAGTTCGCCGCGCACTTTGAAAAGCCAGACCCCTCGTCGTCAGAGGTTTTGAAATCTGTCACCTTCACATTTACTTTTGTCGCTGCTCTCCTTCTTTTCATCGGTAGCTTTGTCTTTATTTGCCTGGACTGAAACTTTTCTTTCTTTTACTCCCACCCCTCCTCCCCCCCCCCCTGTTCATTGCAAACAGCAACGGGGCAAATGTAGTCTGTCACAGCCGGGACCCTCTGTGAGCAGTCCACATCGCAGGTACCTGTCTGTTGGATTTCTAGCCCACGCAGAAGATGATGGAACTCATCGGAACCATGACGTGCTCGGACGCCCGTCCGTAGGACCCGGAGCTTTAAAAAGCCACGCTCCGGGTTTCAAAGGGTAGAGCTTTCGCCGTCTCGTCTTTGTGCCACGTTGGCCGCTCATGACGATGAATTCCATCATCTCCTGTCAGTCTAGACGCTCTGTGTAGGCTAGCTGATGAGGTGAGTGGCAGCCCACACGTCCTTGACCAGACCCCCACGAGGGATGGCGCAAGGCCTCCTCTCCACCGATCTCCTTGGCTGCTTCAAAGTCGCTAACCAGAGGGCGTTTCCTCCGTGATATTTCTCTCTCTCTCTAACAATCCCTCGCTGTTACCGAGCACACACTCCTCCCCCACCCCCCCCTTCAAATTGCCGAGCCAGTAAATGTCTGCAATGAACAATGCAAAGGCTGCTGTTTTTTTTGTGTTTTTTTTTTTTTTCTTTTTTTTTTTCTGTATCCATCTATCTTCTTCCTCTGCTGCTGCTGCTGCTATCTCATCGACTATCCACCGCCTCCCTCCTCGGTCTGTCTCGTGGGAGTCTCGCCTCTCGGGTCTCCATTTGTCCGGTGGCAAGGGGGCGTTTTTGGTGACGCGCATCACTGATGGTCAGCTGCGATCCGCTCTGTGCAGAAATGCCTTCCTGGAGTCCCGAAAGTCTTGAAATGAACGAATGAATGAATTTATTCGACCTCTGCGAGTCATCGATTATCAATCAGTTTGTTTTTAACTGCTTCCAACCCCCGTGGCCTTCCTGAGGCCGATGGGGGACTATAAATTAGACAATTAAATAAACAGTATGGAAATAATTTTTTTTGTTTCAGAGAAGAACCTTTTGACCCTCGATTACCTTTTTTTCTGCAACTGCTTTCTTTCCTAGTTTTACGTCATTGGAATGCGAGGCCGAAGGTCGTAACGCGTAGACTTTGATTCCTCGTGATAAAACGAATCCTGTCAGTAGCAACAGCGAAATTGGAATATTTCTCATATTTCTGCATTTACGACAAACACCTCGAGCATAGGTCACCTGCCGCTGTCCATCAAACGAATGAAATCAAATGAACATTCACCTCGACTTTTGGATTAATTATTATGTAATTCTTATTAAAGCGGTTTGCTTTGGACTGAATGCTGCAAACAAATGGAAATCGTGTTACGATATCGCTTCGTTGGAATATTTAGACAAAGCTAAATTATGATGATGGATTAATTATTATGTAATTCTTATTAAAGCGGTTTGCTTTGGACTGAATGCTGCAAACAAATGGAAATCGTGTTACGATATCGCCAAGTGTTTCGATCTGCCTGCCGCTTGGGGTCTAAATGCTGTGAATGTCAATGCAGGATTATTTTATAATAGTTTCTCAGCGAGACAAAGTCTTTCTCAAGAAATACAAAATACTAATAATATTAAAGATAAAACACATTATCATCTTTCAACAGCCGCGCGGAGCTCTTCGTATTCTAACTGACTTCTCAAGATACAATGAGCACGACTTAACATTCATCGCCGTGTCATTCAGTCACAGAGCCCTGCTCTTTGTGAAGACTAAGGTTGGGGCGATGGGAGCAAGTCGCTACATTTCCAAAACCGAAAAAAAAAAACAAAAAAAAAACCTTCAGTGAAACTATTTGTGGATCCAGTCTCCTCACTTTCGGCACGCTTTGCATTTTTCAACGGGACGCAACCCTTTCCAAGCCCTCTTTTACCGATCAAAGTATGAGAGTAAAGAGCTGACACTTGCAGCATGCCTCTGTCCTTGCCCTAACACCCTCCGCAGAGGAATGCAGTCTCCAATGTATCTGTTTGTTTGCCTTGACAACTGTTTCGTGAACGTCCCTGTATCGTGTTTCTCCGCTCAGTCTGAAGTCGGCATGACGATCACCGTTGGTCTCCCGCAGCTCCGCCCCGAACCTCTGGACCGACTGTGTCTCGCAGAAACTTGCACGGTGCCTCCGTCAAGCACCGCCACGCAGTTGCGGCACTGGGTTCGGTCTCGGGCAGCAAACTGGTAGACAACACCTGAACTACGAGGCCCGCGGAGATAGTTCTATTAGATTACACTACAGCTCAACTTAAGTTTATCTGATTAGGCTGATTTCATTTTGCAGTTATTTCTGCACCGGGTCTCGCTCGGCCGACTTTTCATGTCGAGGAGGGACTTTTTTCGCGAGAGGTAATGCGATTATTTAATTTCAGCCGACAAAGTATTAGGCCCTCATATAGGAGGGTCGTAAATTATATTTTGAGAACGAGGTAGAAACATTGCAAGAATAAACAACTTTTAACTGAAAGACATTGGAGTTGTTCTGCTACTTAAGATGGAAATGATGAAGATAAAATTGTAGTTTATTATTCTGGTTTGTTTTTTATGGAAAACACCAAAAGAGCAGTTTCCAGTCAAAAATGAGGGATGAGGATTAACTCATGTTACGCTTTATGTTCAACAAATGTAGAAAAACGATGAAACCTATCACGGTGAACCTTAACTGCGACATTATTATCAAAATCAAATTATAGCTGGATCAAAATCTTATCTTTACAATGTGATATTTGGAGGAAAAAAGGATTCAAGGAAACTTTATTGTCATCCCAGCACTCCTTACAGTATGTGGTACGAAATTAGCACCCGGGTCCGGTCACAAGCCGTAGAAAATCAAATAGAAAATCAAATTTAAAAAGAAAAAGGGTTCCATCACGGTGAGTATCTAAACCTCAGTGTACGTGCTGTGCGTGTGTGTGCGTGTGTGTGCGTGCGTGTGCGTGCGTGTGTGTGTGTGTGTGTGTGTGTGTGTGTGTGTGAGCAGGTGTCACAGCGACGCTGGATCCGCTTCCTTCCGTTCTGACCCGGAGACGCCGTCCGTTCGCAGGCCTTCTCACCTGCGCCGCGTCCTCTGGGTGGCGCTGCCCATCCAGCTCCTCCTGCTCCTGTTGGTGGTCCTGGCCTTCCTCCTGCCAATGTCCGAGGAAGACTACTGCGCTCAGTCCAACAACTTCGCTCATTCCTTCTACCCCATGCTGAGCTACACCAACGGGCCTCCTCCGGTGTAGGCCGCCCGTCGGAGGTTCAGCGTTTCCCCGTCTAAAACGGGATCGCGCCGACATCCGTGACGGTCCGAGGCGAACCGATCATCGCATCCATTTCTACCACAGCTGCCATCTGCACTTACTATCTTTGCGTGTAGCAGATTAGGATTAGGCACCTCGCTGTTATTCTCATGTCGTCAACGAAGGCTCGTCGCGACAGGAGAACCCAAGCTGTCCCCGAGGCCGAAAAAAAAACGTCACTCGAAAGCACCAAAGTTCAAGGCTGAATATTAGGCTGTGAATTTGCTTGTAACTCCAAGGAAGAAAAAAAAAAAAAGTGTAAAATTGAATATACCCAAAATTGCAATTATTTTTTACCTGTATTTTGGCATGCAGTTCTAATCTTCTTTGACTCATTGTGTCCGTGGTAAACAGTCCATTTTCATGTTGAATGAAATTGATTTTTACTGTATAAGAATGATTGAAGACAAAGAGTTTAACCTGTAACATCGCTCATCGTCTGTACATCTTTATTTTCTAAAGAAATTGTTAAATATAACTTTAAGATAGATGATATATGACACATAGAACTGCTGTATTTTTTGTATGACTGTCTGTCGAGCATCAAATGTATAACAGTCGAGACGTTGTGTATATAATGTTCAAAATGAATAAGGAAAATGTATGTATATGCGATCATCAGAAACAATGAATGCCAAATCTCCATTTTGATATCCGTCTTTATGTTTGCATTTGTTCTGGAAAACAATCTGCGTCAGCAAAACGCCGTGGAGGAAAACGTGGCCGCGTGACGACGAGAGGAACAAATGAGCTTAAAAGTAGTTGAAAATAACCCAGAATTTAATAAGAAAAAAATTGTTTTTAAAACTGACAAGAAGACGCCTGAAAAGTAGTTTAACACTGTCTGGAAGTCATCGAGAATTGACTTCCAAATTAATATCAAATTACATGTTAAGTGGTTCAGAATGACATGAAAATCAGCAGCAAATCAAATGAATTTTAAGGGGAAATGACCTTAAAATGTTCGCCTCTATAAACAGACTTGATTTCAAGTGAATTATTTTTCACCATTTCATCCAGTTTTTTTCTGCATTTGTCGACGACGAACGACTCCCTCGGGAAAAAGTTCACGTTCACTTCGGATTGAATTCGATCGCGATTCTTGGTTTCGAGCGAAGAGTGAAGGGGTTCGGCCCGGGTTCACAGAACCGTGGTTGACGGGGGACGAGAAGGAGAGGTCTAGGTTTGGCGGAGAAGGCTAACTGGCTAACTGGCTAACAGTGAGAGGCCTAAGAGAAGATTCTAGCTGAAAAAAGTCCCGGGAGCTGAACGTTCCGCTTCCTGCTTTCAGTTTACCAGTCAGAAGAGTCTGAATCTTGATATTTGATTTTGGTCTTTTGTCAAATTTGAACGAAGGCTTGGAAAAAATCCGCACACCAGGAGATCATTTCTTTTACCGTTACTACGGTTTTATTTGTTTTTTTTATAGCATGAGTTTCGAGCCAAAAGATGCTCTTCTTCATGTGTTAAAGCAGATTTTTGTAAGCATCTGAAGAAGAGAATATTTTGGCTCAAAATGTTACGCTATAAAACAAATTCTGTATTCTATGTTCGATAAATTATCTTTACTTTTGGAGCACTCCTGGTGCGCGGATCTTTTCCAGACCTTTATCAGTTGATTTCTTTCTATCCGGCAGCCATCCCTGACTGGGCAGAGGATGCACGTGTTTCTCTTTTTTCTCCGGCTTTTGTCAAATTTGAACATTTTCGTCGAGAGAGTGTTGTTCAAACGGAGGTCCCTCTGTCCCCCTGGCAGACAGCTGGACCAGGCTCTGCCTCAGGCAGCTGAGGTGCTGCTGGCCCTCTTTGGTCTTCTCCTCTTGACTCTGAAGGTCTGCATGGTCAGCCTGGTCTCCACCCCGGCTTTTCCCTCCGCCGGCTGACCACGCTTCTCCTCCTGCTAATCATGGAGGACGAACGTATACGCCTAACTCATAAATCCAAATGATCCCCCCGCCCTCCCTAAGGAGAGCCAAAATAATTACAAAAAAAAAATAAAAAATTCATGCAGTCAAGCTGCTTCTAGGAGGAACACTGGTCTGAAGCCCCTTCCCCTCTACCTTCAGCTCACTGGCGTAAGAGAGCCTGGCCTGGAGCTCTGCGTTGGACAACCTGGCCGCCCTCAGTTCGCCCTGCAGACGCTCCAGTTTCCTCTGGAGTCGCTTGGCCTCGAGATGGGCATCATCTCGCTCCACAGCCAGCACCGATCTGCTCCTCTTCTCCTCCTCCAGGTCCGTGACCTTCTTCCTGAGGAGCTGTATGTGGAGACCTTTGCTCTGTATCTGGTCCCTCTGACACTTTAACTGTTGGAAGGAGAATATTCTGCTAAAAATACTTGCATCCATTTTGTCTTTGCCTCTGCGGTACCTTTTTTTTGAAGCCATGTGATGGATTCACTGTCAGGACAGATTCAGTGGTGCTCAATCGTTTTCTAAACAAAATACCAAATAACCAACGGTCTGAAAGAGCAAAAGACCAAAGATTAACACGGTCTTTGTGGCTCAGAAAGGGTGGAAAGAACATTTGCATCAGGTGATCAAAAATCTCAAGTGATAAAAATTAAAAAGACAAAAGGTAAAAATCAGAATGTAAGGATCCACTCGAGAGGAAATCGAGCAAGTTTTCAAAAATGATGCGCCGCGTCGGATTTGGTTGCTAAGATATTGCATTGAATGAAGGCAGACTAAAAATCTATTTCAGAAAAAAGGGAATAGACCATTCTACCTTTTCAAAACTTGAAACATCAAGGAGCCCCCCGATCTTAAAAGAAATACCTTTTCTGTTTTTTCATGGTTGCTGTTAAGTGAGAAAAGTCTGAAAAGGCGAGAAAAATGAGCAAGAACTCACCCAACCCAAACATAAAAAGAAACTAAAACTAAACTAAGAAAAAAAAAAGCTAAACACAAACAGATCTGAAGCTGGGATGCCGACCACCTTTCTCTGCAGGCTGTAGGCCAGCGTTTTGCTCTCCAGCACAGCGGCTCCTTCCTGTCTGACAAGCTGCTCCGCTCGCGACAGGATGACTTTCAGCCTCATGTCGAAGCCCAGATCTGCAGCGAGCTGGTCAACCCTCATCGCCTCCGACAGCTCCTCCAGGAACTCCTCGTACTGTTGATAAAACGCATCGAGCTTCTTTGAGCCGCTCGTCCAACGATAAACCGGACAAGGGACGGATTCTGCACCCACGTGCCGGTTGTCGTGTCGCAGGACGTCCTGGTGCCGGTCCGCCGTCAGCAGCTCGGCCTCCAGGCTCTGCAGCCTCTCCCTCAGGTCCAGGACCTCCCGCTCCGCCAGCGCGGCTCTCTGGAGCTCCTTCTGCCGGAGCTCCCTCTGCTCATTCAGCTCCTCCAGGAGGCGAGACAGCCTCGACTCCATCGCCGACGCCGCCTGCGCAGACGCCGCGTGTTTAGGGTTCGCATTTGTCGGGTGAAACACCTCGGCCATGGATTCGGTTTGCATGTCAAAATAAGGATTTGAAGTCGTTACGTACATCATAAAAACCTTGAGAGCAAACTAAAGATATGACTTAAAAATCAACTTCTGCACTGAAATTGTTGCCCTTTAATTATCGAAGCGCTTGGGGAAAAAAGAAAGCGCACATCCGCTGCCCAGTCAGGGACGGGTGCTGGAGCAGAAGTATCGACTCAATAGGGGTTTGAAAAAATCCGCACACCAAGAGCGCTGCGAAAGTAAAGATTATTTATTTTACGTGGAGTCAAGAAAATTTATGATAGCGTGATGTTTTGAGCAAAAAATCCGCTCTTCTTCAGACGCTTAACAAAATATGTTTGATTGGCAGACATAGATTTCCACGAAGTTCCCGTCGGTGAATTCGCTTCTTCAGATTTCATGCTTTGGATGAGTTTTTTGACCGAGATTCCTCTAAAAAAAAAAATCAATTTTGAACAGCTTTGGCTTTGAGAATAAAAGCTAAAACAGAACCTTTCTGTCAAAATCTCTTGAAAAATCTCTCTGAACAATTAAAACAATGACAATTACAGTCATGGCAGGAGGAAAATGAAAGTGAATCAAAGTTAATAACAGGAAACCAGGCTTCACAAAGCTCTGTTTGTTTCCTTTTTTTTTACCACTGGAGGTCCAAGAAGGGGGGAGACACAAAACAGCACTTTTTGAACATTTCCTATCTTTGCTGTATTTCTGTTCGATGTGAGCATTTCAGGGAATCCTCAGGGACAAATCTGATTGGTTCCAAACTTTTCGGTTTCCTCCACCCCTTCACCTTATTGCAGACGGCGTCCAGCCTGGACAGAATATCTTTGTCTTTCGGGGAGATCACGTCCTCACGCTCTCCGTGGAGCAGAGAGGCCATCCTGTTCAGGAAAGCCTGAAGCTTCTGCTGCGCCGCTTGGGTCTCCGTCTGATTGGTTTGGACTTTTCTCTCAAGCGTCTCCACCTGCTTCTCCAGACACTGAGATTCCCTCCTTGCTGCCTCTGTGACTCTCCTGCTGGCTTCAAGTCTCTCTGCCATAGTCCGGATGTCCAGCTCTGCACCCGTCTTTCCCAGCTTCAGGCCGTCCAACTCCTGGTGAAGAAAACAGTGAAAACGAAAAAATCTCTCGTATATTTTATAAAAGTCAAAGTCAACTTTATTGTCAATGCTGCCGCATGTTCACACGTACAGAGCATTGAAACAGCGTTACTCTAAAACCCACGGTGCAAAAGTACAAAAGATTAAAAATGATTTCTCACAGAAAACAACGAACAACGAAGAGCTGTGCTGAGATCGGTAAGGTTACAGTGCAATGTCTTTGTTTTTGTTTTGTTTTTTGCAAAAAATTGTTTGCGAAAAATATTGATGTCAATGCTATTTACACACGTCTTTGAGGGAGTCCAGTGCCGCCGCACTGCTGGCAGACTTCCTCCTCTCTCGGTCCAGCTCTGCCACCATCCGCAGCACCATCTCCCTGCTGGCTTTACACTCCACCTCGCCGGACTTCACACTCTCCTCCAGAACTGCAATCCTCATCTTCAGCCTCTCTCTCTCATTAGCGTGATCGCCCTGTTTGGAGGCATCATTAAAGCCCGTTTTCTAGATCCTAGAGTTTTAAAATATATTTTTTTTAATACTGGAAAACTAGCCAGAATAAAATAAAGGTGTGGATATTAACAAGAATTAAAATGTTTAATAATTTGGGGTTGAGTGACATACCTCATCAGGGCTTTCCAAGTCTTCCATTATTTCAAATGGAGCAGAATAGTTTGTATCGGTAGAGACTTGTGTCTGTTTCTAAAAAATCCCATAGCAACAGAAAACATAGGATGCACCAGATTCCACCAGATGGGGCAGTGTTTCATGTGCAGAAACTTTGAGATTTGTCGAAAAAAACATGTTCTCAAAAAAAAAAAATGTTTTGGATGCATGTCATGCACTTGGTCTATTCAGGAGTTACACTCTTCCTGAGTCAGCAGTCGGTCAATAACCTCACTGCTGACCCATCATACCCTCAGATACCCTGCAGATCACTGAATGCCAGTACTGCAAGATGTTGGAACAGCTTTTTCCCCACAATCCATCATGCTACTATACGCAACAATCCCCTCGACGGCTTACACACCGTGTCATACAGTGACAGGGACATCTGTATCTGAGCATCCCTTCCTCAGCACAGATTATATCTAAATCAAATTGCAGATGTTTTTTTCTGATCTCACGGCATCACCCACGATGTGATGATGTGCTTCTCATCGCATATACTGTGAGACATATCACTGTTTAAATAATATATGTATTGTATGTGTACAAACATGTTTGTCCATGTCTGGTTTTCTAATTTCCACCATCTCACAGACTACTTCACTCATTTGAGATATTACTTCACTACATTGCACTCTGTATACGTTGTATTTTGCGTTGTGTATAATGTGCTGCAGTGGTGTGGAATGAGGCACTGACTACATTTGAAACGATATTTAAAATTGAAGGAACTCGTAAGAGTTTCTTATTCCCAATAGTCTCATCTCATTTTTTCACAAACTGAAAACAATTTGTGGTCTTTTCTTTATTTCCGTATGAAGTCCATGCACTTATACTTATCCTTATCTTAAAAGCTCTGTCACTTTCTTGTAAAAGTCCTCCTTGTTTTCTTCATCTTACTTATTTTATCCTACATTGCTTATAGAAGGAGGACGGCAGTATCAGGCACCTGCCAACTCAAATACGCCCCCTTCAGGTGAGGCACAGTATTGTCTGCCTCACCATCAAATTCCTCTTATGTGAAAACAGACTGACCGTTAACCTGATTCAGATTTGTAGCAAAAAACAAAACGCATGAAACCGCAGAACTGTACTAAAGATCACTTTCCTGTTAATCTTATTTATTCCTCTTCCTCTTCCTCTTCCTCTTCCTCTTCCTCTTCCTCTTCCTCTTCCTCTTCCTCTTCCTCTTCCTCTTCCTCTTCCTCTACTTCTTCTGCATCGTCATCACCATCATCTCTCTCTCTTTCCATGTGGGATCATTTTATTTCTTCAAAAAGCCACTCTTTAAGTTGCTTCAAAAATATTTAAATCGCACAATTAAATTTAGATAATCCATTTAGATTATCCAATTTAGATTATCCATTTTTTAAAATGTGGATTATTGCCTTATTTCATGTGCGAACTGCCTACCATTGATTTTAAGTCATTCTTTTAATTACTCAATCCAACTGAGCACGATGCCACCAGCAAAGTCAAATGATTGAAAAGTACGAGGGATATGGTGTAAGTTTGGAAAATAGCACAATAATACCCGGAAGACGAAAATCTAAAAATCGTCAAATATCTGGATTTTGAAATTTGAGCCACAATGTTGATGACTGATTTTCCCAAATAATGATTTGCAGATTAAACCTGGAAATTATCCACTCGTGTTATAAAAGACACAACATCAAATGCGATTCTATATGAAACAATTAATATTTAGCTAAAATGAAATTGATTTTAATTGATTAAAAAAAACAACAACAACAAACAATCAATATAACTCTAACTATGACAATATAACTTGTTGGAACTCGGATGTCCGATTGCTGATTTCACCCCAGATCGAGCCTTCGCAGGCACCGGTGTTCAGCCTGCGAGTCTCAACTGAGGGCAGAGAGCGGTGGACTTTTACGTCACGCCGGAGCGGAAGTGAAACAGCAGCACAACAATATTAGCAAACACGGCTTCGTATGGCGTCACGCAGCTTTGACATTCACCGGAGACTCCTTCCGTTCGGTAGCCGTTCTTTACTCAGTCAACGTTACCGGGAAGGAGCGGTGCCCGACGCCGGACTTTTAACCTGTCGGTGGCAGGTATGTGCTCATGTGTAACCCGCCCTCCATAGCTGGAGCCTGTATAGCCTGCTAGCACTAGCCTGAAGCTAACGAAGAAGGCGGATCACAAGGACATCCCAAGTGTTGTAGGCTGTTCACGTTTTCTGGAGGGCTCAAAAAATGTACTTTTAAATTTCTCAACCGTAAGGTTTCTCTCAGAAGCGCTACTTGTCGCTGAGTCGCATTAGTCTTGTGTAATGTTTTGAGCCCTTTGGAGCTTTATGGAAACAGACACTGTGTGTTGCCTCAGCACATGCAAGATTACAGTTCAGTTTCTGATTTGTTGACCTGTCTATTAAAAGTTGTAACAATCTTGGATTCAATGCACATTGACTAACAGGATAGCAGTCCAATAATTCCAATTGATGGTCAATTAAGTTAGGATTTGTTTTCCTTACCGGGTTTGCTTTACATTTTTTTTATTTACCAACTGTCTGTAGGACCGGGACGTGTCTCTGGTCTGATCAGCTCTCTCACGGAAGATGCTTCCGCGGGCGCTGTGGTGCAGACTGGGTGCTCAGTGGCCAGCAGAGAGGAATCCAATCTGCATGTTTGCCTCAGCCTGTCTCCCTGCGTCTATCCAACCACACAAGTGTGAATTCAAACTCAAAACTCACTCTGACTGGCCTGCGAGAGGGGCCTGTTCAACATATTCCAGCACTTTCACTCTGCGTCCTTCTGCGAGATATAAATGCAACAGTTTGTTTATTGACTCTGGACTTGTGGCAAACTTACAACACACTCAGAGGCGTCTTTACACGTCAAACATTGTGAAAGCGGTATTAATACCCAGTTTGCCGCCGGCAACAACACCTGGAAAAAGAGTGCCCAAAGGGCCGAGGACAAAACAGCCCTCCAGAGCCAACCAGCCTTCTCTGAAAGGAGACGAGGTGATTCTTCCGCCAGATCAGTGATTGACTGTGTAAATACATGAAGAAACCACATAAGCATCGATGTACAAATCAATTGTCGTCTAACTGTGATGGTGTTGCATCGATTCATAGTAGTCAAATATGAAATGTTAACATTCCTTTAGAAAATTTGAATGTGTTTTGTTTTTCTTTGTTTTGTTTTTTTCCTCGGGAAGGACATGATGCAGTGTATTGCCTTTGCAACAGCAGATCAGTATCATTTACCAACTCTGTGCCATGACCTGATAGGTCACGGCTTCCAGGAGATCGACTTACCTAGAGGTAAGATAGAAAATGATTCTTAAACATAGTATTCATTTTTTAATGTTATATATCCTCACGTTTCATGGACGCTTTTGATTTCAGATGCCTCCAATGTCTTGGTGATAAGTACAGACATGGCTGCAAAACCGGACGACAGCGCCCTGATGTTCTTTTTCAGGTATATGAAAAGTCGATGCCTTGAACAGTAAAACAGACATTGATCTTCGGTGGAATGCAAGTTGTGGTGTCAGTGTCAAATCTAAATCAGCCGACTTTGATTCAGCGTTGTTATTATGTTGTTGTTAACTCCCCCAATATAAATGCTCTCACAGACATTTTGACGTCTTTTGAAAGTTTTTTTTTAATGTTTATTTGACATTTCATTAACATTCTTGTAGGTTAAACAACCAAAATATTACTTCATTTAAATATCCTATATTGTTTGGTGTCTTTATTTCACTTATTACTACATGTAGTTATTAAAGCAAACTCTTTTTTTTTTACTTTTTAAGTCTATTTTAAGCTGCCATGAATTGAGAAATGTATCTATTTTTGTACAAGAACTATGTATTTGATCATAATAATATAAACGGTTAATATAACTTACGGTGTACAGTATGTGAAAGCATTTCATTGGCCCAGACGATCTGAAACTAAGTGCCAGGAGAGCTTAAATGTTTTCGTCGATTTGATTCATTGTCAAATCGTTAAATCTTCTTTGTATTTTCAGGGAAGGGTCAGTGGTCTTCTGGAATGTGGATGAAAAAATGGTAATTACATGTCTTGTATGTATTCTATCAACAGTAAACAAGCTAGTAATTGCTATCGTACTCTATTCAATTATTTCCCTCTCGGGTGTGCAGATGAAGAAGGTTTTGAGAATACTAGAACTTCACGAGATCCAACCCTATGAGGTCGCACTCGTCCACTGGGAGAATGAAGAGATTAACTACACTTTCGGAGAGTATGCTGCCCTCCTTTCTTTATTTGCCTATTTTTTTTTGTTTGTTTCCCCTCAATGGGTCACTTTTCTGAAAGTACAATTTCCATCATTTCCTCCTCAGGGGAAATACAAAACTAGAGCGGGGCAATTTTGTTCTGAGCGTCACCATGGAACAAGATGAGGCAGTGTTGGAGAAGTTTGCCTTTTCCAACGCCTTGTGTTTGTCAGGTGAAAACTCCCCCCTCACCTATTTAAATATAAAGATTGGACCGTCAGGAGTGACAACTCTTGTGTTCTCTCTTCCAGTGAAGCTGGCTATATGGGAGGTGGCGTTAGACAACTTTGTAGATTCAATCCAATCCATTCCAGAGGTACTGACGAAATTCCAAATAATTGATGATCTCTAATGGCCCTGAGTGACTGCAGAGGGTCATGCTTGTGAAATGTATCATTTTCTTCACACAAGATCTCCCTTTAGTGCTAATATCACCATTTATTCCCCTCCTCAGACACTGAAGTCTGGTAAAAGGGTCAAGTTGTCTTCGGCAGAAGTTATGCAGAAGATAGGAGAGCTTTTCAGCTTGAGGTACATTCACTTACCTCGAATTAGTGAAGTAACGTTCAAAGTTTTCGGTCTCCTCGAAATCCGAAAGGGGATTTTTGTCAACGACTCCATCAGTTTGGCTTTTTGTCGTTTTGTACGTGCAGATTTTGCAGAGATTTATGCAAAATTAGAGCGGACTCTGCTGGTATTTTGGTTCCGTTGAATGTCCTGGAATAGCTGATCCCACATTTGGTTGATAAATAGGAAATTCCTATCCTGATGAAGAAGAGTCTTCAGTACCTTTTTGGATTTATGTCTGTGTGCGATAGCCTCAAGTTCATTGTTATATCTGTAGACGATAAAAAGGCTTTTTTTTGGTCGTTAGAAACAGTTTCAACTGCTGCAATAAAAGAAGAATTGAGAGATCGAAAGCGGAGACAAACATGAACATGTACGACAGAAAGCGCTTCGTTCTAAACTTTTTGTTAACTATTTTGACTTTGACATTCTGCTTGTTTTGCTCCAATGCCGGATCTTGCATCAAACTCACACCCTTCCAATATGTAGATGACAAATTTTTCTGATGACTTATAACCAAAACCCGGTTGGCTGATGATCCGTCAGTGTCAGCGCTGAAAGTCTCAAATGTCACCCGGTTCATCAGATTTTCTTATTTCCAAATATCGATACCAGTTCCAAAATTCCATGTTTGACTGCTGACGCCTCACTGGTTTTTATAAGAAATAATGATCGTTTTGTGTTTTTCGAACCTTCGTTTCCCTCCTCCTGACAAGACACTGCATAAACCTGAGGTCCGACCTTCTCCTCACGCCGGATTTTTACTGGGACAGAGAAAACCTGGAAAAGCTGTACGACAAGACGTGCCAGTTCCTCAGCATTAACCGCCGGGTCAACGTAAGGAACGACATGGGAATAGAGGAATAGAGATTTGTGCGGAGTCTCGGTTCTGATGGTGTTGGCGTGCTTCAGGTTGTGAATGAAAAGCTGGAACACTGCACTCAGCTGACGGACCTGATGAGGAGCCACCTGAGTGAGAAGCACAGCTTGAGGCTGGAGTGGATGATCGTCATCCTCATTACAATAGAGGTATGAGACTCCCGCCGTCGATGTCTCGGGCAGCGTTCTGTTCCCGGGCTGAACGAAAGATCCGAATACGTCACGTCATTTAAAGTTTAATTGGTTTTAGTCATATTTTAAAATGAAAAAAAAAGAACAGATTTTGATGGAGCATAATTCCTCCAGGCTGATGTTCAGCTGCAGAGGTTCCTTGGCCTGAAATCCAAGTTGGCAAATATTAGAGAATAGGCTTTATTTTTACTTTCTTTTCTTCTTTTTGAAAAGCTAATTTCCGACTTTTATTGTGAAATATCACACAAATGGTATAAAAGCTCATAGTGACGCTGAATTGGAGGATAAATTCAACCAGTACCGCATAAAAATGTTTATTTACTTAAATTCATTTAATTAAATGAAAATTATTTTTTGGATCAGAAAATTGCACAGAATAGATGATAGGAATGTTCCCCAGTCTCCATTTTGAGACGGAGATTAATTCTTTATTGTGGACTGCATCTCAAAGCCTCAGAGACCTCGCTCCCAGTTGAATACCGGCTCCTTTTGGAGTAAATCTTGTTGAGGTGTGAGTAGTTTTCACTGAGAGAACAACACATCAGCAAGCATCAATAACTTACAGTTGAACGTGGATCATGTGGTAGTTTCCTATAATCAGATGTTTTATACATATTGAACACCAAAAGACCTTGTTTGTTTTAGCCTTAAGACTCTTTAGCATGCGCCACTTACTTATAAAATGCTTAAAAATAA
Organism: Fistularia tabacaria; assembly: GCA_901007705.1. Taxonomy (NCBI): domain Eukaryota; kingdom Metazoa; phylum Chordata; class Actinopteri; order Syngnathiformes; family Fistulariidae; genus Fistularia; species Fistularia tabacaria. The sequence continues at coordinate 28,647 of CAAKHD010000660.1, forward strand.
ATATTTTCAGAGTTAATCTTCTCGGTTACGAAGCATTGTATCCTATTTACAACTGTTTTCAGACGTTTAGTTTTGGGGCGGGGATGGACATTGTTGTGTTGAATGATATATTGTATGCTAACATGTTCTGCTGTAATAAACCTTTTGTTCTAAAATGTCACCTAAACAAATCTGAATTATTTCATTTATGTCATATGTGACATAGAACTCGTGGCACATAAATTCAAATATTTTTTTTCTAAGTCATATAACTCATCTTAGCCACTGTCATTAGTGCAGCAGAACGTCTCCTTGCCTCAAATTGCTTCAAATTAAAACAGTCAAAAGTTATTTAAAGCCTTTTCAGTGAGAAATGTTCACTTCTGCTCACATTGCAGGTTTTGTTTGAGCTCGGAAGGATGATCTTCTGACGGATCCTCGGAAGAACGGCTGAGGAAACTTGTCCAGTGCATGTAAATCATAAAGTGGACCTGAACATGTTTTAGGTCCCATCATTCATGCTGTATTGTTTTCACACATATGAAATATGTTTGCAGTGTTTGATATTCAAAGGTTCTTCAAGAATAGCCGAACAGTCCAGTGTGAAGGGATTTTAGAAACATATCCTTGGTTTTTCATCGGGATGTCGACGTGTTGTCAGTTACGACGAAAATGCCTTTGCCAAAATACATTGAGGGATGTATGTTGAAGGTAACTTGTGTTTTTTTGTTTTGTTTTCTTATTTCATTTTAATGTCATGGTAAGCATGAGCGATGCTGTCTTTTAAAAAGACGTAGCTGCAGCCTGAGGCCAAACCGTCATGTTTGACGTGGAATTATTCTTTCATCCGTCAGCGAACGCAAGACTTAATCATTAATATCATCAATCTGGGATTAAGAAATGCAATAAAATACATCTATCTTAAATATTTGCCAGTAATGTTTAGATTTGCATCTAGACTAATTGGAACAATTGAAAGCTGATTGATCACAAATGTTCCTCTTCAGTAGACAAAGAAAAGCACAAATACTCAGATGGTTGTTCAGGAAATTGAAATGTTTTATTAATAAACACAAGTTACACTGCTCTACTCTTATTTGCTCATTAGTTTTGGTCACACAGTTTCTAATCAGCAAGACCTTTGCATGAACGTCATTAGATTATGGGGTGATATTGAAAATAGGAGGCTTAAAAAAAAAAAAGATGCATCCCGTTCCTCTGATAAGATATCAAAGCAGCAATATATAGTATTATTTAAAAAAACAAAGATTTCTGCGTAATTTTTATGAGCTGCACTCGACTGCTCCAGTACTGTTGAGTACAAACTCCTGCTAGCTTACAGTGCTGCATTCAGGTACAAGAGACAAACTTGTCAGCGCAGAAGACTACAGGAAAATTAGGGATGATTTTATGAAGAGAAAATTAAAAGTCCAGCTCCAGGCTTCTGTGATTAATATTTAAGGACTCCGATGTCTTTGCACAGGATTCTGATCAAAAAGGGTGAATATTTTATAGTATTTCAGTTGTCATCCTCATCTCCCGCTTTGAACTTGTTCAAAATTCTTGGGTTAAAAAAACCAAAACAGGTCTGTCTACATAAGCTCTGCAACTGCCATAATCTACAAGGTAATATACAGTAATATCCATCACTATGTTCAGAGTTGACATCCAGTTGACTTGCATAGATCCCAAGAGAATAAAACAAAGTAATTCATGAATGCTGAACCGGTGATGCAGACGTATTTCTCTCTATATATTAATATTCTATGCGCATCTTTGTGAGATTTGTTCCGTGCTGGAGACACATAAATTATACTTACTTTCAAACACGGGCCCAAATCGAATACGATATCATAAATAGGCAAAATATTGTTAACAAAAATAATTACTCTCTCACACTTGCATTGTTTTCAAAGGCGAGCGGAGACCGATTTCAGCATAGATATATGAAGTACAACTGAGAGGACCCGCTGTTATTAGTAATCCAGACAACGCATAAGACGGTGCTGTCCTCCTCCTGCAGCCACATCTGTGTCTGTAATCACACACATCACACTGGTAATATGCGTTGCAACACCTCATTCATATGTTTCAGGCCAAGCACGGTGTCAAAGTCCATCGGCTCCCTGTAATTTTCCTCTCGTCTCTCTTCGTCCGCTGCGGCTCCTCGATGATTGTCTGAACACGGAAAAAAAAAATGTGGCAGAATATTTTTCGTTTTGTTTTACAAACGGCACATTTTAGATATTGGATGATTTGTAAAATGATTTTTTTTTTTTTTTTTTCTAACTTTTCATCTCTAAGTCAAAGTTCAGACGTCGTAGAAACATGCAGGAAAATGTCAGCCTTAAAGTCAGTTTCTTTTGCCATAGACAACGACAAGAGCAGTTACAAGACCACGCGGTCCTGGTACCTCTGACAAGAACTACCTACCCATATTTGCCAGTAAACTTCAGATGGCAAAATTATGTGTTTAGATTTAATGAACAAAACTATGCGGCTAGCATTTAGAAAGCATCATAATTTTGGACCTATTAGCGTGAATCGAATCAACAGCAGCATCTTTTGATTCTGAAATTCTCATATGTGGGACTACATTTCCTTGGTCTTTGGTGCAGGAAGAAATACCAGACTGTCGTAGCCTTCCGCTCGTCCAAATCGAGAAGTCTTTCACAACATCTTTGGAAACTATACCAATGATGAAGTTGTGTATGACCGTGGCCGCCTAAATGAACATACTTGTTTTACAATCTAGGATACATGGCAAGGTTTGGCAAATGGCCGAAAAGGTATAATCTTGAGTTTCTGACTCACTTGTGGCCAGTGTCTTTATCAAGAAGTGTCTGTCATTCTGTAATATTTTTGAGGAATAAAGCAAGGTAAATATGTAAATTATATATATTTTTTGATGTCATTGGCGATGATGAAGGAACTGCAAATATTTGGATACGTTTAGGCATTGTTACTACTTGCATAGGTTTGCGCAGTCCAATTTTTTGGCGAGACTCTAAAAACAAAACTACATGGTTTTGTTAAGACAACACAAGTAATTGATGACGTTAAGGTCAAAGAGGTATTTGGTTTGGGCTATTTATAAAACTACTTGGTTAGGTTTAGTCAACAGCACTAACATTCATGGGTCAAGTGGAGGAAAACACAATTTGGGCTCAGGTCGGACACATTAGGGGTTCTGATGTGCCCACAAAAGGGTCGACCCTTTTTGGGGCACATCAGAACTCCTAATTAATCTGATTCCCTCCTTGTTTCCGTGATAGCATCGCCTAGCTATCTTGAAAAGGTAGCTCTGATAACTTCTGTCCCGAATCTGCCGTCTCCTGGTCTGCAGCAACCTGCTAGCTGGACAGACTTACCACACGGCACGGCGGATTTAATCCCATTCTATGACGTTGGTGCTTGCGGTCGTGATCTCGGGATCCTCCAGTGCGACAGCGAAATCCTCCCCCTCACTGTCAACATCACAGATTGCTCCAGTTTGTACCATTTGTTCTTGATCTTCTTCTGCAGTGGTGGGAGCGATTTCAAACTCATCTTCGAGCACTTCCTGCTCCTCCTCGTCGCTCTTTTTCTCAGACTCCAGGGGTTCCTCAAGCTTCGGGGCCTTTTTTCCCCCCTGCGAGTTGATGTTCTCCTCTGCATCCATCCATACCTCCCGGTCAAATTCCTCCTCGGTTTCTTTGACAGGTTCCTCTGCTTTTTTTCCCAAGACACGAGCTTCGGGGAGAAGCTGCTGGGACGCTGGCGCTTCTCTGGTCTCTGTTTTCGATAATGTTTCCGTCGCTTCTCCTGCCTGGACGTTGGGGCTCGCCCTGTCTGTTGGTTTGGTCTCTTCCACCGGTTCTACTCTCTCCACTGCTCGCTTGCTAACATCCATGACAACCAGTGGATTTCTTATCAACACCGAACTCTGATTCGTCCCTGTTTCTATAATTCCTTTGGACTGACGAGGACCCCCTGCCGGCCCTGCCTGTTTTTGGCTCTCGGCTGGATCTGCCTGCCTTTGGGGCTCCGCCGCTTCTGCTCTGTGACCCGACACATGGGTCTGTTTGGGCTCGGTTTTCTCCGCTATCGGAGGCTGAAACGCCGGCGCCTTTGTCTGCCCAAACTGAATGTTCAATTTGAATTCCAACGAGAGGCTGGAGGGAGACTCCACGTTACCTATTGACGAGATGATTCCCGTGTTTCCGGGAATTATCATGCTGGAGTTACCGGGTGATTCAATCTGTTCAGTCACCTTGGGTCGTTCTGTGGCATGTTTATTGACTTCCTGTGTTGTCACTTCCTGTGCGGAGGACTTTGCCTCCTTTTCTGGGGTGCGCTCCGGTGATATCTGTGGTGCTGCGATTCCCCCCAAATCCTCTTTTGGTTCTTGCACAGAGACATCCAAACTCTCCGGAAGCGCATCCTCAGGGATCGTAACGTCAGCCACGACCAGTGGAGCGTCACCTTCAGAATGAAGCTCTTCATCCGGTGTTCTTCTCAAGATTGCGGCGCGCTCATCTTTCACCACTTCATTCAATATACTTGTAACTGATGCGACAATTGCCTCTTTTATAACTTCATCATTCGACTTTGCAACATCGGACTGAGGTTCTTTTACATCTGGAATAACTTCTGTGATGGTCACGTGACGTTCCTCCTGGATTGTTTCTTCTTGAGCCCCCAGGGAGGTGGACAGTTTGTTCAATCTTTCCGTTGCTTCATGCCAAACATCTGTGACTTTTTTGTCATCCGTTACACCGAAGTCCACCAGCGCATCGACAAACGTCTCCGCTGATTTGACATCCACATCGACTTCCTGCACGTGGATTATGTGCCTGTCCTCGAACTTTAGCACCGGCATGCGCATCATCCTGTCCACGCTCTCTAGCTTTGCTGTCTCGGTGATATCTTCTCTTAGTAAGGGTTCCGCCGTCTCGGCCGTCACCTTGTACTCCAATTCGCCCACTCTGGTGTCGACTAAAGGTTCAAGTATGTCCGATGATTGTTCAACCCAAACGTCAGGTAGTGTCGCTAAGACCATTTGAGAGAGGGTTGTTGATATTTGCGGAGCCACATCCTGCTCCACGGACATTGTCTTCACAGCAGCGGCGGGAAGTTCGTCTTCTTTTTCGCCCTCAAAGACGACCCCTGCATCACTGAGCCGCACCTCATGTTCTGGTTCATCTGTAACTTCAGCGGTGTCCGTACAAGGAGCCGGGGTATCTTCGCACGCTTCTGCCTTTTCAAGGTTCCGAACACAAATGGGTTCCTGATTGATACAGGCCACGTAAACAACCTCCGCAGCCTCTGGTATGCATTGTTCTACCTCTACCTCAATGTCATGTGGAATCTGACATGACGTGTTGTTCTTTGCATCCTGAGCCTCCTCTATCTCTGAATGCTGAGCCTCCTCTATCTCTGAATGCTGAGCCTCCTCTATCTCTGAATGCTGACCGTCTTGTGATGTGATTTCCTCCGTAATCGAAACGGTCTCTGCGTCAGACTTACGAATCTCTTCGATGTCTTCCTCCTTCTCAGGTTCCCGAGCTTCATCCTCCTGAAAAGTCTCTGTGACAGTGTGTTCAGAGGCAGCGGCCTCAGCTACACCGTCTACTTCAGTTACGTGATCTATTTCATCACATGCTAAAACTTCTGATTCTTGGCCATGTTCAGTTGCGGCCGCTTCAGCTGGCAGTTGTACCGGCTTAGCGTCCGCTTCTGCCGCCTCTTTGTCTTCATCTGCTGTTGTAACTTCTGGTATTTCTCCCAGTTGAGGTATTTGGCCATCCCCTTCCTCGGATTCTGCTTTGGTGTCCTGCTCAGACGGGAAGACCTCTGGTTCTGGACCAAGGTGGATTTCAGGCGCTTCCGTGCCTTCACGTTCTCGCTCATCGTTGACTTCAGCTGGAGACTCTTTGTCTCTCTCCTCTTTGAACTCATCGACCCCGACTTCTGCCTTTGGTTCATCCTCTGAAATGAATTCTTCAACTTCTTCTTTGACATCAACCTCCTCTGAATCTAACTTGGTTTCAACGGCTGCGTCGAACATGTCTTCGACTTGATCTCGGGCAGTTTCATCTGCTGGAATGTCTTTGATTTCTGCATCAGATTTGGCGTCAGTGACGGGCTCTGCTGTCTCCTTCAGCTCGTCTGCGGAAGTTTCCGTCTCTGGAACGTCACCTGATGCGGTTTTACTGTCAGTCGATTGGACGCAGACTTTCTCTGATTGGACGGTGACTTCCTGCACCGCGTCTGCCTCAGCGTGTACCTCAGTCTCTGTTTGTCCTTTGGGTTCATCATTTACAGTTTCTTCTGAGTGAATATCTTCTGATAGCTCTTCAGTTTCAGCTGATTCACCTCTGCCTCCATGTACATCTCGTGTGTGTTCTTGTACAGCTGTTAATTCTTGCGGCTCCTCCGCCTCACAAGGTGCGTGACTGTCGGCTTCGACAGTGACGCTTTGGCCGTCATCTCCTTCTGTGTCCATCGGCAACTGCGCTTCTCGTTCAGCTGCTTTCTCCGTAGACTCGGAGACCTCTGTAGCAGCTAAAACTGCATCGTCTGAGACGATTTCGGGGGGATCCACCTCGGTCTGAAGCACGGCACCTTCTCCAATGATCATTTCCTGACTTTCGTGCAGGATCTCCGAAGACACGACCTCCGTCATCTCGGTCGGGCTCTCCACCGAACATTCGTCTCCGTGACCATTTTCCAATTCTTTTGAGGACTCCTGCGGCTGGGAGACACTCACCTCAGGGAAGCCCACTTCATCCACATCCAGTTCAGCCACTCCAAACTCATCGGTGGGAATCTCAGATGCAATCTCCGTGGAAACAGCTTCGCTGACCTCAGCTACGCTCTCCGTCTGAGAAGTCGCCATCAGGTCGTCGACAGCGTCAAATTCACTCACGTTCAGACCGGTGCTGATGGCGGTGGCGTCTGATACTCGGTGACTCTCCAGAACCGTCGGCTTCTGATCTACAAGTGACTCGTTTATTTGATGAGTAACTGAACCAACGATCCTCTCTGAGTTAGGCTCATCCGAAGCCACAGGGACTACCCTCGGTGGGTTGAAGACGGTCTCCACAACCTGCTGAAGAATCAGCTCTGTCTCCTGGAGCTCGTACTTTGCCGGCACCGGTGTGACGTTTCCGGATGTTTTTGAAGACTCGGACAACTGTGAGACGGCAGAGACCATCTCTGTTTCATCCGACTCCACAGGCTCAGGGGCCGTAAAAACCTCCGACGTGATTTCTGTCACGTCCTCTGCCATCGTGTCTTCTCTTGCCGCCTCTTCCATGACTGAAGCTGGTGTGGCATTGGTCTCTGTCATCATATCTTCCTCTGGAATATCACTGAGTTGCTGATATCTGCTGATGAAGTCTGTAAAGTCATCGAAGTCTTCGCGTGCAGCGGAGGCTGCAGCTGCCTGAATTTCTACATTGTCCTCGTTGTCCAGGACTTCGGCTTCTTTGGTTTGGAGATCATCGGGGAGTTGGGTAGGCTCAGGGGTCTGATCCAGAAGGCCTTGCTGGGGTTCTTGGTCTGTCTCGTTGTGTGAATAACACGCCACGTCTGCCTGCGTCTGTATCGGCGCCTCCATCTCAACGTTGTCGAATTCGGACAACGGAACAATTGCTGGTGTCTGGGACTCTTCGTCATCGGAAGCGCCGTCCTTGTCAGCCTCATCTGAGGAGCCTTGCTCTTCGTCAGGCTTCCTCTTCTTCGGTCCTGGGACGGGCTTCTTATCTGGAAAAGAGTCTTCGTCTTGAGTGACCCCGGGCTGAGAGAGAGCATCTTGTTTGGTTTCTTCCTCGTCTTTTGCTTTCCTCTTTGTGGTCACAAGTCTTTTGAAGGATTGCCAGGTTGAACGTCCTTCAGCCTCCGAAGGGCTTCCGGCTTGTTTGGGGGAAGAAGGCGAATCCACTTCCATCTCGGTAGAACTTTCTATCCGCGGTTCCTCCTGCTTGTCGTTGACGTTCTCAATTTGCGGTGTTTCGTCCTCAAAGTCAGACGTTTTTTGGCTTCTTCTCCTTCCAGATCCACACAAAACGGCCTCCCAAGAAACCGAGGAGTCTTTTCTCTTTTTGCTTTCTTCAGTGCTGTGATCGGAGAGTTGCTCTCCCTCGCTTTTCTTTGGTTCCTCCGACAAGGCCGGGATTTGCATCTCTTCGCTGGTCAAGGAGGACCGAGTCAGGCGCCTTTTTGGGGTCAACAGTTTTTTGAAGGTGACCCATGCGCTGTCCTCCTCCACAGTTGCCTCTGTAGGAGGCTGCGCGGGACTTTCTTCTTTGGGATGCTCTGCCGATTCAGAAGACGAGGAGAGCTGCTCTGAGACGTGTTCTCCGGACTCGGACAGGTTCGCGTCACTTCCCCTCTGCTTCTTGGGCGTTTTCTTTGAGCCCGACCCTGCAAAAAGCCTCTTCAGAGGACTGGATTGGACTTTCCCTGCAGCTTCTCGAGCGCCCGGCTGAGCCGGCGCCGCGGGCGAGGTCTTCTCCCGGAATTGCAGCACTTCTATCAGGTCTTGATCGTTCTCTGCATCCCGCTCCGCCGGTTCCATCCCTTCCTCGTCTTCCTTCTTCCCCATCTGCACCAGTTCTTTCTCTGCGGCCTCGTCCTCTGCAGCCTTCTTCTTCTTCCTGAGGCCAGAGAAGATCCCAGTCTTGAAAAGCCTTTTAATCGGCGACACGGGTGCTTCTTGATCGGCACCGGACGGCTCGGCGAGCTGCGTGTTTTCATCCTCACAGGTCGTCGCAGGATCTCCTGCTGCCTCTTCGCCCTCGGCTGTTTCCAGAACATCCTCCAACGTCACGTCCGTGAGGGTCGGACACGTGGTCGAGTCGTTATCCTGACTTTCTTCACTGCGGTCGCTTTTGGTTTTGATGGCGACGTCCTCATCCCGGCTGGTTTTCCGCGTTTTTTCAGCCAGGATTTCATCGGCCGCTATTTCTGACTTCCTCCTGGAGTCCCTCCTGATTGTGAACTTCAGTCCGATGTTGCTGAAAATGTTCTTAAAACTGTCACCGCCGTCGTTTTGCTTCTCCTCCGTCTCGTTCTTTTCCACGGCTACCTTTCTGTCGGCGGTATCGTCCCCTTCGTTAGCCAATCCCCTCTCAATCATGTCAGTGATTTCGAGCGGCGGCTCTTCCACATGGCACATGAAAGCTTGCGAAAACACAAATATGAGAAAATATTCGGTCACACGAAACTGAAAACACCAGATGATTGAAAATTCTATCAGCTGCAGTTCATCACATTATGTCTCCGTCCAGATAATGCGGCTGTTGTTGTCGGCACGCCATCATTACCCGGCGATTATCACCAACCTTCAGCAGCTGACTCGCTCTCATAGTGACCGTTCACTCCCAACAAAGTGCCGTCCGCTTTTCCGTTGATCTCGGAAAAGTGCCCAGAGTTTTTGAGAGGCTGCAACGAAGCATAAGACAGAGAGCACAGTGTGCCTTTGCTCTTGTTGCAAATTGGATCACAAGGAATGTGAAGCAGTCTGTCTGGGCTGTCGCCCCCCCACAATAATAAGTAATTATTATGTAATGGGAGCCACACAAACATAATTTCATTCATCTATAGATGTTCATCTCACAGAAACCAACACTTCATTCATAATTTGAACGTCCATGCCCACAGAAAAAAGACTTTCTTTATTAAATTAGCAGGAGGCGTCAGAGTCTCATGGTCGATCAAGACCTCATTCCAGCGACGGCTTGCTGGAGCGACAAAAGACGTTTTTACGTTCATTTCTGTCCCTGTGTCAACTCTAAGAGCTGGATAAGTCAGGATATTCTGCGCAGGAAATGCAAACAGCAAAGAAAAATCCCAAAAGAAGTGTGGAGTTAGACCTTTTGGATCTTTTGGATCTTTGAAAGTCATCGCATGGCTTTGCATTCATTGATTTTTTTTTTTTTATTTATTTATTTTTTTTTTTGATATATTTACTGCCGGGGGGGCGGTGGAATTTCAGTGACGAAAAAATTTGATCCCTGAAATCTAAATTTCAAGGTGACATCCTGAAATGTTCCGGTTCTGTCACAGCTGTCGGTCGACAACCCTGGTATTTTCACATCACCTCAGATGGCGCATGAAAAAACTTCCAGTGAAAATATTGAAACAACCGCTGATTATTTTCAAGATTATATTATTATTCTATTTCCTTATATTTTACTATATTACAGTATTTCATAATGATTGTTAACATCCGAAAGAGACAGCAAAAATCAATATGAATTCATCAAAACCTCAGTGGCACCTTAAGTCGCAACTTTGAATCGGATCCTTCAGTCAGTTTCTAAAGGGAATCAGATCCGTTCGAGTGTTTGCACTGAAGTCGTTTGGCACAGCCAATTATTTCTGTCTCTCCACTCTTAGCAGCAAAAAATGCGTGAAAATAGGTTTTCAGATCAAGGAGTTTGTCGGTGATAAATACATTGGACATTAATTTCCCCATATATTCTCATATTTAATGCTTATATGCTGTTGACATTCATGATACGCTTCATTACCTGCTTTTGCAATGTTTAGCATGAAAGTTTGGATTATATCAACTCAGTTTTATAAGATAATTGCATTCTTTGCGCTTCATCAGCTGATGCAATTATTTTTCTGTTCTTCAATCTTGGTGATACAAAAAACTCCAGATTTAAAATTTACTGCATTTTTCAGCATTGAATTTAGTCGCCCCAAGTTGAAAAAATGTGTCTGGCGGGATTCAGGTGACGATCCAACACATGCCCAGTGGAACAAGGGCGTCATTTTCAAAAGATCCGGAGTTCTGAACTGAAACATGGCCGCAGATAAAAGGCGGTAATCTGATTACCTTGGGTTAAGATCTGATTTTCCCCGAATCACTCGCTGACTGTTTTAAATGTCGCCTAAATCGGGAGCCGCGGAAAGGAATCTCTTTGTTTCTGGTCATTCGGAGGCGAAAAAGGGGGCGAGAGGCGATAAAAGGGATCTCACTTTGAGTGTGGAAGAGGGGGTTTTCAGCGAACAGAAGAAAGTGTGTCTGCGTCTGATTGAGCCTTTGCCTCTCAGTATCATTTCCATCCCATCGTGCACAAATAGCAGCGGATCATAAATATTCAAGTGCAGGAGAGAATTTTGTGTTTTATTTCACAGGTTCCTTGGGTTTTTTGCCGGGACGAAGGGAGAAGATCTCCCGCGTCCTACTGAAAGGTCATTAACTGAACAAGCAGTTTAAAAACTGATAGCTCATAAGACATAAATAGTCCCTCTCTCCTCCTCCTTCCTCAGTTATCATGTTGTGCACAAATAATCAATGCTGCCCTTCGCTGAGTGCAGCAAAGAAGAAACTCCATCCCTCGCTCGGGGGTTTTTATCCCTTGCTTTCGAGACCGATAGATCTTTAGTTGTGTTGCTTTTCACCCCGTGCTGATCCTTGTTTTTCACCTGCGGAAAATTCAAAGTGATGCGAAAAAACAGCATTAAAAAAAAAAGAAAAGAAAAAGCAGAGAGCACTGAAGCTAAAGTCAGCGGGATGATTTGGTAGAAATCCCGTCACTCAGCTAGACGAAGATCCAAATCAGTGGCAGCGAAGCCACGGCTGCACTTTTCATTTCTTATTTGAGTTAAAAAAAATGAAATAAAAAACCTCCCAGGGGGATTTGAAAATCCACCAACTCCAGATGGGATGAGGACTTTTTTTTTTTTTTTTTTTTTTTTTCTCCTTCTTAGGCTGAGGTTAATGGATGTGTTGGCAAGCAGCACCTGCGCAGAACCCACCCGGAACACCTTCCAGCACACTGCAACACTCCCTGCGCTTCAGCATAAAATACAATAGAATAAAATCAAATAAAATGAAATAAAATCTAAAAAAAAAAAAAGGGTCGTTCCTGCAGGAAAAGCGACATCGCCGACAATGGACTTGCAGTTTGAGCGAACCGGATGTGAGTTAAAAGTCAATCCTACCGTCTCCCCGGTGCTCTGCTCGGTCAGAGCATCATCCGGCCGGCCGCCCTCCTCCTCCTCCTCCCCCGCCGCATCCCTCCTAACCTCCCGCTGCGCAGACTGAGCGTCTCCCATGGTCGGAACTGCAGCGCGGCGGCGGCGGCGGCGACGGAAATATTCCCGGAGTGTGCGTTGGACGCAGGGTGCGTGTTTTCTTTTCAGTTAAACGCCTCCCTGCGCGGTCACGTGGAACACACGGCACGTCCTGGACCCGCCACGCCACGCCACGCCACGCCACGCCACGGCCACGGCCACGGCCCGCCTCTCCATGCATCAGAAACATCTGCAGAGGGAAGGCAGACCGTCCTCAGATGACTGTGCGTGTCTTGCGAAAATGATAATACAAATGTCAAAACAAACTTTAAAGAAAATCAGAAAAAAGAATGGAGAAATACTGAAGACAAAGTGCTGCAGATGAATAGTGGTGGTGTATTTTGATTGGTTTACGTCGAGTGTAGTTGTTTAAGTTTGAAAATGTTTGCCAACATTTTCAAAACAGTTTTCTCTTATTTTTACAAGTAGGATCCACCATCCATAGATACCTCATGTCTGTTTACCTCTTCTATCCTCACTGTCATTGCTGCTGATGACACCGGATTTCACCACTGAAGGACTAAGAAAGGACGACTGCAACTTTTTTTTTCTTATCTTATCTCCTCTCATCTCATCTTATTTGATCTTATCTTATCTTATGTTACCTCATCTTATCTTACCTTATCTTATCTTATATTACATTACATTACATTACATTATATTGTTTTGTGTGACATTATTCAACCATCGAACTGTCCATCCATCCTAATGTCTGTCCATCAACTGGACTTTCCCACTGTAATACTAATAAAGAACTATCTTATCAAATCTTGTCTCATCTTATGTTCTGTTATATTATATTATATGATTTTATATTATATTATATTATATTATATTATTTGTATTATATTATTCAACCATCGAACTGTCCATCCATCCAAATATCTGTCCATCAACTGTGGATTTTCCCACTGTAGTACTAATAAAGAAGTACCTCATCTTATCTCATCCTATATTATATTATATTACATTATATTATATTATATTATATTATATTATATTATATTATATTATATTATATTATTCAACAATCCATCCAAATATCTTATCTTATCTTATCTTCATCTATCGTGATTGTCACAGGAAGTGATGAGATCATCATCACGTGAGGTAGGATCCGAAACCAAAAGGTAAACGAACTATCCTTAAAAGAGAGAAAAAATGTCGAAGAAAATAGTGCTGGAAAAGGATAAATGTATCGTATGTATGTACTGAATAGTATGCCGGTAGTAATAGACAAATAATAATAATGGTAAAACAAGACTATACATTCGGACATATTAAAAGAGTAGAGAGAATTGAGGTGAGTAAAGGGGGTGAGCCGGACTTTTGGTCAGAGTAAGAACAGACGTTACATTAATACATTCAATAATAAAATACTTTTCAAAAATGGGTTTTGTGGGTGAGAAGAATCCAGAGATTTCCAGAAACCGAAATCGAATCAAAGGACAGTAGAACAGAAAAAAATGAATAGAAATACCTATAAATAAACTGAAAAAAAAAACCTGAATTAAGAGTTAATTTAAAGAGTTAACATTTGCAGTTTTACTTATATAACTAACCTGGGTTTCTGTTTTTATGAAGAAATTAACGTCCGATGGTGTTTTTTTCCGTACTTGTCATGTGTTACGGACAAACCCTCTCATCTCCTGGCCTGAACTCGAACTTTTTGGCTGCGATCAAAACTGAGCTAAATCTCATTAGGGTCGCTCACAGCGGCTCATGACAGCGAAAAGTGGTTGCTGGTGATGCTGCCCGGTCTTGGTCCTTCTCATTGAGGGGAAGTGACTTCCCCTGGGGATTCATTTGCTTATGTAACCGTCGTGATCAGCTGGGAACAAGTACGGGACATATTATCGTGACATGACATGGCGAACTTGAGCCACAGTGAAGTCATCGCTTGGATACAGGAACGGAGCAGAAGCTGAGAACCAAGCGCTGAAATCGTTTTAGTCCTCCGTGAAGGAAATGCAGAACCGGGAGAATATTGACCAAATATATTATCAGCACCACTTCGTAACTAGCACAGTTACATGTACCATCTATCCATATATTGGAATTTGGTGCAAATGTGGCATTTTGAAGAGGTTTGTCGTTGGTAATGGTTGTACGGAGGCGTAGCTCGGAAATGCAGCTGATATGATTTTCCCCAAACAATTATTGATAATTGACGGACGTCGTGTGTTTGAGAGCTCCAGCTGCAAATCAGTCTGTTTACCTTGTTGTCCAGCCCTCACAGCACATTTATACTATAATATACTATTGGCTTTAGCCAATGAATCCTGAAATCAAATTAAAGCATTAAAACCTATATAAATCAACAGCTGATACCAGACATCTTCATATTCCACCATATTTAGTGAAGAACGTTATGCTTTCTTTGTTTTCTTGTCTCATATAGAAAAAGAAACGATTGATGGTATTTACAAACTCAAGGAAACTGTGTTTAACCAAACTAGAGAAATTATGAGTTCCAGCAAACACACAGTCATGTATTTTCTGTCTGTCTGTCTATCTATCTATCTATCTATCTATCTATCTATCTATCTATCTATCTATCTATCTATCTATCTATCTATCTATCTATCTATCTATCTATCTATCTATCTATCTATCTATCTATCTATCTATCTATCTATCTATCTATCTATCTGTCTGTCTATTTATCTATCTGTCTCTCTATCTATCTATCTATCTATCTATCTATCTATCTATCTATCTATCTATCTATCTATCTATCTATCTATCTATCTATCTATCTATCTATCTATCTATCTATCCGCCTGTCTGTCTATCTATCTATCCATCATTTCTCATTCTATCTATCTATCTATCTATCTATCTATCTATCTATCTATCTATCTATCTATCTATCTATCTATCTATCTATCTATCTATCTATCTATCTATCTATCTATCTATCTATCTATCTATCTATCTATCTATCTATCTATCTGTCTATCTGTCTGTTTGCAAATTTCGATTGTTAATATCTTTCGTTTTCAAAAATAACCAAGAAATGAGTTTGATTTGGGATCTGATAAAATCCTATTTCTTGATGGACTTATCTTCTTCTTGTGAGGCCTAGCAGGCTAGCTAATGTCACTAAGCTTGCAAGCTGCTAGCCATTGCATGGCAATTAGCATCTTAACCCTTTTACAGTCATTGTCATTCTTGAGTTTTTTGCCCCAGAGGTGAGGGAATGCTGGCTTTAGGTGAGCAAAAATAAAATTAAAAAAATCCAGGAAATCATTATTTCTGAAAATGGTGAAAACTACAGTTCCACGGTTATTTTTCTCTGACGGTTGAACTTTTAAAGAAAGTAACCAATGTTGAACAGAATATTAAACAAGAACATATCTCTTAGTTAGTTAGTTGGTTGTTGTTTTCAATGTTTGTTTGTTTGTTTGTTTGTTTGACAAAAAAAACAAAAGTATGTTTTGTCTAAACAGCTTGCAGTTTGAAAGCATTTAAAGGCAAGATTTTACCCATACATATGTGTTTAACATTGCAGCTAGCCCTAAATGCTGTTCGAGTGCTTCTAGCTTCTGTACT
>CAAKHD010000662.1:1632-12228 GCA_901007705.1 Fistularia tabacaria
ATTTTTTCTTTTTTAGCTCGTCCTTTTTTCTGTTGTGGTTGTCGGATGTGATGTGTGTGTGTGTGTGTGTGTGTGTGTGTGTGTGTGTGTGTGTGTGTGTGTGTGTGTGTGTGTGTGTGTGTGTGTGTGTGTGTGTGTGTGTGTGTGTGTGTGTGTGTGTGTGTGTGTGTTCGTTCATCGCTGGAAAATCACAGACTTATAATGTAATGAAGCAGGTTGTTTGAGGGCACGTGCCTCGGAGATAGCGGTTCATGTCGGAGAAGGAATATTGCTAATACTGGCTGCGCGTTCTGCTGCACAGGTCGCGCAGAAGAATCTGATACATGATTTTTTAGCATGTTCAAAAAAAGACATTTCGTTGATTAGACGTATACCAAGACTATTAAAATCCTGGAAATAAGCTAATATTAACCTTTAAAAGAAGTCACCTTGTGTGGATGTTTACCTGTGGAAGATGTATTTTGGTTACTTAATAGCTTGGAAATACAACAGCATCAATGAAAACCATCCAACAAAGGGACATTGTGATTATTTTTCAGTTGTGTCGTCTGGGGTTCCTCTGATTTCATCAGCTAGAGGCTGCAAACTGCCTCGGTCTGATTTAAGAGCAGCCCACGCTTGATAAAACACACATCGACACACACAACCCAGCCTCTTACACTCTACTTGCTTTTATAATTAAGAGGAATCTCCACCGCTGCAGCCATATAAAGCTTGACATTTCCTTTTTTTTTCCCAGTATTTCATGGCACTGAGT
Source organism: Fistularia tabacaria (assembly GCA_901007705.1). Lineage (NCBI taxonomy): Eukaryota > Metazoa > Chordata > Actinopteri > Syngnathiformes > Fistulariidae > Fistularia > Fistularia tabacaria. The sequence goes on from CAAKHD010000662.1 coordinate 2,390, forward strand.
TTCCATTTCATTTTGTACGTTAAGGCCATTGGGTTGGGTTTTCACCCCCCACCAACTGGAATGAAGCTCGTGGTCTTTGGACGGAAAGGTTCCAGGGCTTCCATCTGAGAATTTGAACAGGCACACACGCACACCGACGTAGTTAAAATTCATGGCTTTTCCAACAAAAGCTTTTATTTTATTTTTCTTTCTTTTTTTTCAATTTTTTGCCTTTGGTAATTTGAGTTGATTGGATGACGGAGGAGGCAGGAAGTGTTTTGCCTTGGTCTGATTGGATAACTTTCTAACTTCAGAAAAGCAAAAAACTGACACCGTTGGCTGTGTGTTAATGCATTTATTTTGCTGCTGTTGGAGATGAGATCTCTGACACGTGTCGAAAAATATATTCGAATCAGAATGACTAAGATAATGTAGCGTATAGATAAAGAAATGTATATTTATGAAATAAATGAAAGAAAACTTGAGTAACGCGGTGGCAGTGCAGTGGTTAACACAGCCAATTTAAAGCAAGTTGGTTCCCCAGGTTCTAATCCAGCACTCGTCTGGGTTCTGTCTGTCAGGGCTTTCCACGCTTGCCTGGGTGGGTTCTCCAGCTTCTACCCACGGACCCAAAACATACAGTGGGTGACCTTGAAGACTCTGAAGAGCCCATGGGTGTGAGTTACAAACGAACTAGAGCTGAACAGAGATTGTGAGGATGAAGATTAAAAATGGCCCCGGTCGAAAGGTGCCAATAGGTGCCGATCTGGTGATGTGGGATCACACAGGGCCCGAGGGGGTTAAAGGTCAAAGTGTGTCGGAGTGCAGTGCCTCTCTCCACCAGCTCAGACAGCTCAGGACAGCCATTAATGTCTTTCGCCCATACAGCTGCAGCAATGCTGCCGCTTTAGCCAAAGGCATGGAGGGAGCCCGGTGGAGGGAGCTGGTGCGGGGGGAACGGACACACACACACACACACACACACACACACACGCACACGCACACGCACACATACACACACACAAAATGGAGAATGCTCAGTGGCATTGGTGTAATTTACAGCACCGCTCGGCATCAGACAAGGATCTATAATTGAAATGACAAAGAAGATGCATCGCCAAGCTGGTTGTTAGTGTTGGACGCTATGAATTTTAGGCAGAGGAGCTGACGCCTCCTTCCTCCCTGTGCTGTCAATCATCCCGGGAAGGGGGGGTTCACATGGAGGTTAACATGCGTTTCTGTGTCTTTAGACTTTGTTTTTCTTCAGCAACATTAATCATTGGTATGCCTCTATTTTTTATAAATAGCAGCTCAGTAATGGCCATCCTCAGGATGAAGCCAATCAAAAATCAAATTATTCATTTCATTTTTATCATTTATTATCTATACCACTTATCCTGTACTCAGGGCCCCTCTTTCCCAGCTGTCAAACAACCATTCACATGTATGGGCGGTGTCGGGTCCCGGTGAACCTTTTCCATGTCTTTGTGTTTGATTGTGGGAGGAATCCAGAGAATCAAGAAGAAACTCACGTGGGCACAGGGAGAACAAACCACGCAGAAAGGCCCCCTTGGTGGAATTGAACCAGGGCCTTTATTGCTGAATATGCGAACCACAGTGCCAAAATGCTGTCTTTTAATTTAGTCTTCATAAGTGAAAAAGACTGCTTTCATGTCTATTTCCAGGGCTGAAATACAGCTTCACATCAGCGCATCAGTTGAGCACTTTCCGGTCCTGAATCAACTGAGTTTTAAATGTGATAAAATGCCTCATGAAATATTTGACAAAATTATAAAAGATGATATAGTGAAAAAAACATCATCCAATTAAACGTGTTGATATTTGTAAAACACGAATCAAAAGCTCAGGCTTAAGATTCAGTCTCAAAATGGTTAAGCCTCCTGTTAGGGTCTTTTTTTATTGCCATATAAATCAGGAAATCCCGCCATAAAAAAGTGTTTTCACCGTGTTTTTCCTGTCAGGTGTTCTATAAATCAGGCGGGGAATGATGGAATAATAAGCGTAAAGGCTTGCGTAGCTCAGAGAATGAAAAACTTTCGATAAATAAAATTCACTGGCACATTCTTCTTTTTTGAATCACGCAGATGTTTTATGTTTTCTAGTTTTTGGTGCTGATCCAGAGTTTCGAGCCCTGCGGGACTGGGGGCCTGTTTTTGTTGTTGGTGGATGTAGCTCATTTTTGTCTGATATTTGAATTGGAATACCTACAGATTTCATGCACATTTTTTTTTTTATTAATTTAAAACACACATAGATATACACATATATCAACATACCTGCCCATACACACATATAGATACATATATACATACACATACCCATATGTATGTATATATATATGTATATTTATATACACATTATGCACATACACATTGAGACGGTGAATAGTTGTATCTCTATATGTGGCCCTGTGATTGACAGGTGGCAAGTTAAACCCCCTTTGTTGCCCCAATCCCAGCTGGGATTGGCTCCAACCTGTGTGCAAGAAGAGCAGTATAGATGATGCTTGAATAAATCAATGCCTATGTTATCCAAAACCTCGTCGTTTAGGTTTAGAACGAATGGATCAAAACCAGATGTTTAGAGAAATCAGCTGCAGTTTGATACTAGCTACGCTGAAAAATCCTCTCGGCAAACCAGGTGTTGTCCCGCTCCTTTTTGCTGTTCGTCATTTCACTTGATTTCAAGCTGTTGAATTTGATTGAGCGGGGGGGAATGGGAGTATTCATCAGGTGGCGCAGGTGACGGGTTGATGGAGGGAGAGCAGAGCCTCCTCTATCGATCCAGAAACTCAAGTCTAAGCCGAGGTGCCTTTTTTAAATCATTTTAATTGTGTGTGGATTTGTCATCTCAAAACAACAGCAGTGGTTTTGGGGGCAGAATTACACAAGTGTTGATTTTAAATTTTAATTATCCATGAACACAGTTCTTAAAGAGACCTTTTAACAGTCTGTTAAAAATCTCAGCATCAGTTTGAGTCAAATGAATGTACTAATGAAACATTTATCAAAAATACTATATGTTTAGGTTGGGACTGCAGTATGTTTGAAATTATCTATCCTGAAAAATTGCATAGCATTTGCTCAATAGTGTTTATTTTGTTGTCATTATTTCTTATTTTAACATTTTTGAAAGAGTTTTGCCTCGCCGCTGGCAATAAGCAATAACACACATCCTAGTTCCGTGTTGTTTATTTGACAACAGATGAAGATGAAAAATTATTGCTGTTAAATGAAATTGATAAATCTAATTACCCATCAGCCATCAAAGACATGGATTCGTAAAAGGCTGATATCAGATCATGGCTTTATCATTAGGTGTTTGATTTTATACAAAGAGTTGTGAAATGTTCTCATGAATAACTCATGAATATAACTGTAATGATTTGTTTTTGTGGTAATTATATGTTACCTATATGCTAACTGTGATTCGTGTTTCCACCAGCAGGGGGCGTCAGTGAGCATTTGCCCATTTACAAGGTGGGTTTGTTTCCCTCGTTCTCTCTCTCAGTCCCCTTGTTCTGTTTCGTCTCATTGTTAAACTCGTTTTTCTAACATTTAAAGACTACTACATCTAAGAATAAATCATGCAGTTTATATTTTAATTTTGTGCTAAAAAAAATTCAATATTTTTCTTTTTCATCATTAAAAGAAAACACGCTAAATAGCCCGGCTAACATGACAGATGTGGTTAAGGTCTCGACAGTTGTCTGAGCTTGACGGCTCAAAGACCTGGACTCGATCCTCTGTCAGTGCAACCTTTATGTAAACTTTGTCAACCGGTTCGTCACACAGGTGATAACACAGAACAGAAGCACAGCAGGAGAAGTGTGTCAGCGTTCATGTCTAATCACGTCCAACCACGTCACGGCAGGAAAAGATACAGGGCTTCCCGTCCGAGATGTTTACAAGCTGTCGGGCCGAGATGATGAACAGCCCCCGCGGCTCGGCTCCCGACAGCATCGCCAAAGAGATGTGTGTGTTTGTGTGTGTTTTCTCTACAGGTGGAAGAAGTGGTGACACTAAAGCTGGGTTCGCTGAAGTGTCCTCGGCAAGAGAAGAGCGGGCAGGTCCTGGCGATGGACTGGCTGCCTGAGAAGCCCCACAACATCATGGCGCTGGGATTCTACGATGGTCAGAAACCCTCCCGCCTGCACTGTGTGTGTGTGTGTGTGTGTGTGTGTGTGTGTGTGTGTGTGTGTGTGTGTGTGTGTGTGTGTGTGTGTGTGTGTGTCAGCCCCCGACAGGAGAATATGACATACTGCACCATGTCTCCATGTCATGTCGCCTCTGGTCTCCCAGGGATCGTCGGCCTGTGGGATTTAACCACCAAGTCGTCGCTGCTCCGGGTTCGAGACCCTCACCAGTCTCTCAGCCTGCTGCCGTACAAGTGCTTCCTGGCTCATGACCACGCTGTGCGAGCCCTGTCCTTCTGTCCCGCAAGCAGGTTGGCTTCCCCCGCACCTGATTGCATGTCACCGGCTTTAGATTTGACCAATTTGACTCCTAATAAATCACCAATTGAACTGCAGGAATTGAGTTTCTTAAAATTCCTTTAAATGCCCTTCAATTACTAGTCATATTAACCCTTATATATATTCTCAATCAAATTAACATTTTTCTCAAATCGTAAGCTTAAAGTTCACATTGTTGATGTTGTTCAAAAAGTGATTCTGGTCATCATGTTATTTTTCTCCTAAAACTTGAAGCTAAATATCATGATAAATCAGCCAAAAAAATGAAATCTACAAAAAAATGCCCAGATGTCTGCAGTGGTTGATTAATCCCTGTTCGTTGTCTCTCAGGCACCTGCTGGTGACGGCAGGAGAGGACCGATTCCTGAAGACCTGGGATCTGAGGAGGCTTTACGAGCCAATCACTGTCCAAAAACGCAACCTTGTCAATGAAATCTACTGGCCCCTGAACTCCCCGGGGCTCCTGTGGGCCCAGGAGGTCACCTATGCCACGTGAGATTGGGACTGATATCAGAAAATAGGGGTTGAGGGATTTATCACAGTTTTGCCTGAATGGTGACAAACTTGATCTCTTTTCATTTCTGATGCAATTTGAGATCAACAAGAACAATTAAGAATTCTACACCTCGACGTCCCGAACACTGAATATTGGTCCTGATGTGGTCGGGGCTCTAACAGAGGCTCGTTTTGTTTTGCTTTCGTTTATTAATTTATTTTAGAAATGGCTCCCATGGAATCCACTACTTCGACCACCACATGCGCTCCTTCTTCGCCGCGCCCAGAATGGCAACGCTGTGGGTACGTGGGATTCATTCCCTCGCCTCTCTCTCATTCCTTATTCCTTCCTGATCGCTACCATGGTAATCGCTCAAAATGTCAGCAAGGCAAAAAAAAAAAAAACAATTCCAGTGCATATGTTCAAATTCAGCCGAAACATTTATTCATTTTATATGACATCCAGCACAGTCGATAAGGGTAAATATCAGTTAATCTTTGTGTGTGTTTTGCAGTCGATCTCCTGCTCTGACTGGCTGAACAGCATGGTGACATCAGACATGGTGGGTGAGGTCATCCTGCTGGTGCTGCCCGAGCTGAGCTCCAGCCCTCAGTACATCAAACGGGCCTCAGAGCGACGCTTCGTAAGTTTCCCGTCTGGTGACCTTTCCTCCATTCTAGTCTGACGGGGCGGCTTGCTGAGACGTTACTATCCTATTTGATAATTATCTGTACCAGCTAAAGTAAAACGCTAATGAAATCTCTCAACATATCTTAGTTAGCATCAAATTGTAAAAAAAAAAATTCACACTCATTGGCCGCCATTGTTGTTTACGTCGCAACGCTGTCTGGGTAGTGACGTCACAAGGTTGTTCTGGCTTCAGTCCAGTTCATTTTACGTTCCCGTGCAAATACATGTCATCCGTGCAACCCTTCGCAATCGAGACCCGAGAGAGACGTGAGCAAGGAGGACGACGCTGAAGACAGGAGTCCAAATGAGCTTCAAAATGAACAAAGACGCGAAGAGGAAAGAGTCGGCAAAAGCCGCTGGTGTGCGTGCGGCAACTGCGTTGCTACGCTAACAGAGAGAGCGTATGTTGTCATCGGCTGTTCACTGTCGACTGCTGAGTTGACGGCCGTCGCCCGGTCTTTCCCAATCTCTGCAGCAGTACCAGTGCAGGAGTACATCCAGTGTCTTTGGATAAATAGAAATGGCCTTTGGTGTTTCTCCCAGCGGGCTTCTTGTTTCCCCGGGACCTTTTTTATGCTTGTGAAAGAAATGTGATGATACGTCGTTTGGCTTTCGTTTAAAACTAGCAGCATCCGTGACCTCTTTTCGCAGCTTAGCTCAGCTAAAAGCATCAAATAAATCCAGAAAGTAGTAGCAAGAACAGCGTTGCAGATCCTTAGGAAGTTGTAGATATTCCCACTCTTCTCCTGTCCCGAGGAAAGCTGTGTAGACCCTTTGTTTCCCTGGGACTGGAAATTCCACCCAAAATTGCACAATGTGGCATCACTATCGTATAAACTGTACCGTACCGAGTGAAAGTTAGCAGTGGGAGACCAACGTCACCACGAGCAACCTTCATACGTCATCAACCCAGCATGTATGGCACTAAAACAATGGCGTCGCCCCTGGGTTACAATATGTGTTAAAAATTACGTTTTTCTACACCTTCTAGTATAAGACAGACAGTAAGGGATATTTATCCATATTAGTCCTCCAAGCCGGTGTCCCTTTAAAACTCGACGTAGTTCACTCTATTCATGCTGTTTAAATGTAATGAATTCATGGAAATTCAACGTAGTCCCAAACTGCACGGGCTGATCTGTGAGCGTCCACACAGGAAATATATTCTCACTTCCTACTCTCCTGGTTCCCGGGCTTGTGAGTGTCTATAGCTTCTCTTATAGGGTTTTTATATCCCGAAGTAACATAGCAACAGTGTTCTGAATGTTGACCATGTGGCGAGCCTGATGATCTTTGATACGAAAGACCATTCAGCCTTCGAAATAGCTTATTGACCAGCTAAACTTTCTGTCCGTTGTGATCACAACTGATGTGTCTAACACCTCCCGACAGCCCGTCTACTTCTCCTCCCTCGTGCCTTACAACGACGATGAAGAGGAAGACAAGGAGGTCAAGGATGCAGAGGAGGGAGGGGAACCGTCAGAGAAAAAGAATGAAGAAAATGGCGTCGATGGCGATGGAAGTGTGAGGCCTTCACTGTATCGGACGTACGGGGATTCAGTGAGGAGATTCTACCTTCATCATGAAGACATGGACATGGTGAGTTCAGACTTTAGCCGCCATCTGAGGTCTTTATTAAACATTTCACAAATGTCAAAGGCAGCAAAGAGGGTTTTTTTTTTCTATCCTGTTAAATCAAGAAAAAAAACTTTCACCGAGCAGCAATCATCTGGTCTTCGTCGTCTGATCGTCATCACACTGCCGACGATTTTAAGTCAGAAAGAAAGATTCATCTGACTTGATTCACAATTTTGGACGTTTTCTCGTCAAAAGAAGGGGTAGATTAATGTAGAGATATTGAAAATAACGCCGGTGTGTGTCTGACGCACTCTACATCAACATGAAACCAGCAGGTCGAGTAAAGCTATCCTCACATCTGAAGAAAGGATTTGTAAAAGACTCATGGAAAACTATCATCGGATCCCTGGGAAGTTGCGTTCGCTCACAAGCGATCTCCCACTGCTTTCTCTTCTTGTCCCTTGGAAAGCTGTGCAGACTAGGATCAGTCCCTTTGCTTCCCTCTAGCATGTGACAAAAACCGTCAGCCTCGGCTCAGACAGAGATTTTACAAAGACTGTGAATCTTACAGGGTCACTTTTCACAAGACCACTAAGATTCTTTCAAAAAAAGAATTTCCCACCGTGCAGTGTTTTCACTATCGGTCGTTTATTGCGCTGCGTCGTCGTAACGGGAGTGAAAAACTTTCAGTTTTTAGTCTGCGACTGTGAAAATCATTAGGTGTGCCGAGCATTAGATTATCATTGTGCTGAATGATGTGCTGTTGTTGGAAAAAGCGCCGGGTTATCTTAAAACTTAAACCCCAGATTCAATTTCACCTACAAGATTCCTCTCACACCCGCAGCACTTCCCATTTTCTTGTGTTTTTGTGTAACAATAACAATAATGATGATTAAAGAATAATGATAAATTCCCTCTGACGTGCAGCGAAGTTTTGCTAAGAGCGAGAAGCGTCCTCTGTGGAAACGCATGAAAGAGACAGAGGGGAAAATGAAGATTAACATGGATGAGCTGCCACTGGCTGCACTGCATAAGGTATGCACACGCACACGCACACACACACACACACACACACACACACACACACACACACACTTTGAGGTGAGAGACGGAGGAAGGGGATCCTCCTCCTCCTCCTCCTCTGACGCTGCCTATAAAAACGCTGAGCGTAATGATGCGTAAAATGAGAAAAACGTTGCCGTCAGTGGGATGAGGCTCGGCGAGGCGTGTGTGTATGTGGCGCCATCTCAGGGTGTGTGTGTTTAAAGGTGGAGGAGGAGGAACGTCCAGATTGGATGATGAACGGACGGTGTCCTCCCACGAACGTCTTCGGACCAAAAAATACATTTGACTCCTCGGCGAGGGAGAAAAACCCTGATAAACTGAATTTTCCTTTTTTCCCAGTAACTTCTCCTTCATCCTTCCTGTTGATTCAGTTTGATTTTCAAAAACTATGAATTTTATCAGGTAAATCAGGTTTGTGACATTAATTAATTCTGAAATGTTGGCAATTTTAGGTGAAATGAGGGGGGAAATTTGGCAATCATTTATCTAAAAATTGATCTTCACCTCCCTAGACGTGAATTCAAATTCAAGGGGGAAAACAGGGGAAACTGGGCTCAAGAGACAAGATTTAATCCGCGAGGACGAAGAGTTTAGAAGGGGCCGGGGTTTAAAGTGGACCCTCAAGGATTTGAAGGATTTTCCAGGCTGGCAGCGACGGTGTCCTGGGTTTCCTCTGCTTTCAGGTGCGTTTCAGCCCCAACCTGAGCAGCCACACCTGGTTGGCGTCCGGAGGCCAGACGGGGCTGGTGAGACTCCACTGCCTCCAGAGTCTGAACGACAGCCAGGTGCAGACCATGGTTCAGCAGAGCCAGGAGCAGTTCGCCGCCCTGCACCTCCACAAACACGAGGTCCCGGCCCAAACCGACCCACTATAGCAGCGGCTTGTACAAAGCGCCCGGAAAACTCTTTAGAAAAAAACAAACAAACCTTAATATATATTTTAACTTCCTGTGGTCACTTACCATCATCCTCTCCCCGTTCGGGTGTTTGGACAGAAGTCTGAAGATCAGCGCAGGTAAAACTCCAGTTATCAGCAATCCTGTTATAAAACATCAATCACAACCATAGAAATGAATCCATTTTTCACTGAAACAAAGTGGATTCCAGAGGCTTTTTCAGGCCCACTCACTTCTGGACCCGAAACGGAGCAATTTCAATGGATCAAGAGCAACACTGTCTGCGATGCCTTAAAACAGCCGTCATGTACGTAACACGTAACATCCAGGATGGAGGCAGGACCAGCGTGGCCGTTCTCACTGTTAACATGATTTAGACTGTCCAATAGAGATGTGTGTTACATCTGTGAGTCCCACCCACCGAGCGCAATACATATTTGGCAATAAAATTTTGCGGATCTGCGTCGATCGGACTTGTAGTGAAAAAAAAATATATCGCAACAACTTGATGATAGTTTTGGTCTGATTTTTTTTTTTTTTTTTTTTTTATTTCGTGGAAATCCCCGTGGCGTCGAAATGGTTGAAAAGACATTCCTTTTTTTTTTTATTTTGTTGGGATAACTTTTAAGAAGCCCGATTG
>CAAKHD010000664.1:2635-13877 GCA_901007705.1 Fistularia tabacaria
AAACGCGGGGTCAGCAGGTCCCCGCACCTCCTTTTTTTCTTTTTTTTTTCTTCTGCCCGACGGTGAAACTTTTAGAAAACCATTTTAAGGAAACCCCCCCCCCCCCCAGTGCATTGTGGGAGGTCAGTTGACCCCCGGGTCGTCTTTTTTTTTTTTTTTTTTTTTTTCCTCTCCTCTGTCTTTCCCGCTGCCGTCTGGCGGCGTCGTGTTTCTTCTCTCCTGGTGACGCAGTGAACGTTCTTAGTGGTTTCCTGTCCTCCAGCTCTTCGGGCCTGTTTCCTCGGTAACTGCGTGGCGTCTCCTCCAAGCCGCCGGTGACGGACGGGCCAGCAGGTGTAGGGCGGTGGCCGTGGGGGGGGGTACCATTTAAAGAAATAAAAAAAAAAAAAAAAAAAGTCATCGCTTCTGAGTAACTAGCTAGAAACATCTAGAAACGTTTGCCAGACAAAACATGAGTTCCACGCGAGTCGTTCTTTCCATGTCATCGCAGCCGAGCACCAACCGGAAGGAACACGTTTACATTCATCCAGATGGTTGACGTGAAGAACAGTGTGAGGGCCGTGGAGAAGCAGCTCCACGCCTCTCTGGGGAAAAACCTCCAGCATTTGTTTGTTATGCAAGTATAATTGTGAATGATCAAACTTCATACTTCAATTGTGACGATAAATCGCTCCCCGCGGAGCCGTGTTTGTGGAATGCATTGTGAGATGTAAACAATTATCAATAAAGCTTCTGGACGAAGAAGGTGCGCCTCCGCCTCCTCTGTCTGCCAGCCAGTGGTCATAGGTCAGCATCCGTGATCTGCCGATGGAGCTCCAGGTCTTCGAAGCTCTGAACGCGTCTGTGTTTCGCCTCAGGAATCCCGACTTTGGATTCTCAGCAGATCTCTAAGCTTCAGTTTCTGATCTCCTGCTCCAATCTTCTTCCACATGCACTGTCATGTAACGTGTCCAGTAGGGGGCGCCACAACATCCATAAATCTAGTATGACTGATGGATGACTTCAAGGTAGTTCGGACCTCCAGAAGATCTTTCTGAAGAGAGCCCTCGTCCATCTCCTGACCACCAGGGGGCGGCAGAGGTTGTAGTGGCTGACGTTCCTTCTGAGGGTCAGCGCTCTTGAAGGGCTTCATTGGATTGTGTCCAGGTGTCCACGGAGGCTCCTCGGTGGAGGCTGAACTGATCGCAGCTTCCTCAGGTGAAGTTTGAAGCAGCGGCTGACAGGAAACCACTCCAGTTTCGACACACTTTCCATGCATATCTTCTCCACCTGGAAGGGGACTTCCTGCTCCTTGGTCCAGGTGCTAAAGAGAAGCAGACACGCTGGCTACTTTCAGCCGCTGAAGCCGAGGAGCAGAAGACCAGGAGACCACCGAAAGGCCAGGAAGCTGATTGACAGGGAAGAGGTGCATTCACTGACACACTGGAATTTTCAGTACTATTCTTTCTCCTGTTCCTTCTGGCTGCTCCCTCCAGGGATCTCCACGATGAACCACCTTCCTCCATCTGACCTTTTGTCTGGATCCTCTCCTCTCACTCCAAATAACTTCCTGTCCTCTCTGGTTCCTCCAGGCCTCCTGCCTGGCAGCTCCACCCTCAGCATCTTTCTACCCAGATCTTCTCCATCTCTCCTCTGTCCTTGTCCAAACCATCTCACCGGGACTTTATCTCCAGATCATCAACATGTGCCGTCCCTCTGATGGACTCCTTCCTGATCCTCTCCATCCTCCTCACTCCCGAGGAGGAACCTCCACATCTTCATCTCTGCTGCCTCTAGCTCTGCCTCCTGTCTTCTCCTCAGTGTCTCCACAGCAGACCCCATGGCTGCTCCTCACCACCTCCACCGCCTTTCTCCACCTCGCCTCCAGCCTCCCCATCGTTCTGGACCGTTGACCCTCAGCACCTTCTGCACACGTCGGTCAGAGTGATTCTTTACGTTCCAGGTTCTGTTGGAGAACCAGTGTGTGTGTTCATGTGTTGGGACACACACACACTGACTCGTGTCAGCATAGCGCTGAGGAGGTAATATTCATCTTCCTTCACGCAACCCTGGCCTGGTGCTCCTCACGTTTCCTGCTGCTGGAGCGCTGGAGGACAAACCTGTCAGCGTGCAGACGGAGTCTGGTCTTCATCTCCAAAGTGACTGACCCAAATAAAAGTAGTTTATCAACGACTGACATGCGGTGAGACGGACTTTCAGGTTTCGGGCTGCTGAGCTTCAACGCTCTGAAGAACAAAGTCACAAAACACTGACCATCAGGACATTTGGTCACGTGATCTCAGGTCCAGAGGGCTGGAGGAGGCAGGCACACGGAAGGACCGGGGCTGAAGAAAAAGGGGGGTGTCTGTCCTGACATCCTGCCGGATGATGAAGACCAGACATGACCGAGCAGATGATGAAGAGCAGGAAGCTGTCAGGAAGCACCGACTCCAGCCTTCATCCACGTTCCTCATCACAGAGCGGCCACCTGGAGATACGGAGTGACTAAATCCTTGTCCTTCATGAAGCGATGTGAGCCGAGCTTCTCCTGATCGACCATTTGAAATTATTTTACAAAACCTCGTCCAGGTAAAGAACGTGAGCGTGTGAAGCTATTTGCTAAAACCTGCATGCTACCAGGCGCAGCAGAGAGCTAGCAGCCCGCGCTGTGACGGTCCTGTACCTCCAGAGCACTGGACCGTCCTCCGCTTCGGTCCGAGTCCGCCGACCGGCCGCTGCCTCGGAGAGCGGCCACTGGAGGGCGCCGCTGCAGCTCCTCCCGCCTCCGGTTCGCAAAACAAAACTGGAGTGATTCCTCTGGAAAGCCTCCTGAACCTGCAGGACCAGGACTTTCATCCAGGATTCAGACCAACATCTTCATTCAGAAGGAGATGAAATGATGCGAGTGGAGCAGAAGGTGAGCGTGCAGGATCTGGAGGAGCCGTCAGCACGGCGGGGAAACGTCGGGAACCCGTGCAGTGCTTCTAAACGCAGTAAAGATGAGGGACATTTTCTTCTTCCTCCAAAAGTCTTTTCAACGACATGTTTTTCTTCCTCTTATATCTCATTCATGCAATGATACTGTCTGAAACTGTGTGTGTGTGTGTGTTGTGACACAGATCATACAGAAGGCGTTCATTCTCCTCCCCATACTGACTTTTATATGCACATGTTGGCAGGGTGTGTGGAAACACACACACACACACACACACACACACACACACATACACAGCAGTGGTGAGCTGTGTTTTGATGTCCTGATTGGGCGGCTGATGTCACCTGGGTGTGGACGTCTTCTCTCAGATGATGGACGGCCTCTGGGGGAAGCTGCTGCTGCTCACTTGACATCACACACGTACGCACACTCACACACACACACATGCCGGAGCCGTGTTGTGATGGATAAGACCGAAATCAAAGATTAGCCGTGTTTGTTTTCTCCTCCTCGCCGCAGCAGACGGGCGGAGCCTTTTGCTCTGGCGGTGAATACTTGGACTTCCTGTTGTCTGTGGTCTCAAATCAAGGCTTTTCTTCTTTCCAGAGCAGGAATGCAGCGCTGCTCTCCATGTTGCTGAGGAGTTTTATCATAGGATTGAATGAGCGGAGGAGCTCAGAGAACCTGGGTGTGGATGTCTGGAGATCATCTCCTGCAAACACGCTGTCCTCCAGAGCTCCAAGCCTGGTTCCTCTCCTCACGGCGGTCCCGACAGTGCGGCCCTCCATCTGCGGAGGACCTCCTGCAAGCGGACGGGCTGAGGCTCCGCCCACGTTCACCCCACCCCTGACCACGCTCCCGCCCACGCATGTCAAGACGAGAAGTTTGTCGGACGGGACGACCGAGGACAACGGACGTGCTGCACCTGGACGTGACGAGAAGAAGAACCCCCTTCCAGTTCCCACCGCCGAGCGGCAGATCTTTTTCCACGTTCACGCCCTCGAACTTCCTGCCGGGGCCTGGGAACCAGGAAGCAGCTGGGGGGGCAGAGGAAAGGATGGGAGATCTTTGCACTGCACTCAGAGGGATGGAGGGATGGAGGGATGAGGGAATGGAGGGATGGAGGGATGGAGGAATGAGGGATGGAGGAATGAGGGAATGGAGGGATGGAGGGATATGTGGATGGAGGGATGGATGGAGGGATGGATGGATGATGGAGGGATGTGTGGATGGAGGGATCAATGGATGGATGGATGGAGGGGTGGAGGGATGGATGGATGGATGGAGGGATGGAGGGGTGGAGGGATGGATGGATGGATGGAGGTTTCTAGGAAAAAGAAAACATTTCTGCCATCTAAATATAAATGAGCATTTCCAGAGGAATGTGGCCGCAGGCAGTGGGAGGAAAACTCCACGCCAGATCTGAAGATCTACATCCAGAGCATCTCCACACTCTCCTGGGGTCTCGGAAGTCTGGACACACACACACACACACACACACACACACACACACACACACACAAAGCGTGTGGCCTCAGCTAAGTTTGTCTCAGCCATTGCATCATCAGAGGTGTGTGAGATCCTGATTGGATGAAATTGTTATGATAAGTGATGGGAGGTGGGGGGGGGTGGAATGTTGCAGAGGAGAGGATCACTGTTGTTGTTTCAGAGATAATGCTGCCGATCTTCCAAAATCCAGATTTATCTTCAAGCCTGTGTGTGTGTAAGTGTGAATAGGTTTGCGTGTGTGTGTGTGTGTGTGTGTGTGTGTGTGCGTGGACAGACAGGAGGTCAAGCAGATCAGTGTAAGTTGTTTTCTTTTTGTTTTTGTTGTTTTTTGCCATGAAGCCTGAAAGTAGGCCGGCTGGTCTCTGCACACACACACACACACACACACACACACACACACTCCTCCTGCAGCCGCTGGGAGGCCCTGACCCTGATCCTCTGCAATCTCCTCTAATCTACACACACACTCATACACGGACACACACACGCACAGCGGCTGACACTCCATTGACTCCTCCATTCTGATCCAGATCCTTCTGATCAAGAGGTCCTCCTCCCACCCAGATGTTTGAAACCACCTGAGATGTGTTTCAGGGTTCAACCTGAAGCTCCTCCATCAATCGGTCCGACCGGCCGAAGACACCCAAACGCGTCACCAGAGCCTCCACGTCTCGGGAGGGTAACCAAGCACGGCTGTGGCCGGCGTTAGCGCAGCTAGCCGCTCTGTCCTCCATGAGTGTAGTCCACGTCTGCTCCATCTATCTTCTCCCTCCGCGGCTCACCATCCTCTCTTCTGTCTCCTGGCCGTTTCCTGAGTCCAGCCTCCTCCCGTTCATCACTGACGGGTCGTCAGGTTTGACTGACCGAGGTCAGTCCTGGACTCACAAACATGGAGACCTCTGAGGTCCGGGAGACCTCTCATCTGCCGTTGTGTGTGTGTGTGTGTGTGTGTGTGAGTGTGAGAGCCACAAACAATGCAAGCAAACACAGCGGACGTTGTCAGGTGACACGTCAGACCTGATTACTCGCTATCTGATCCAATTAAATCCCTGCCGGAGAACCTCTGAGCAGCTCCACCCAACACCTGACGCAGCAAGACCTGAGCACTGTGTGTGTGTGTGTGCGTGTGTGTGTGTGTGTGTGTGTGTGCATGTGTGTGTGTGTGTGTGTGCGTGTGTGCTGCACCTGACGCCTGAATCCTTAGATTCAAGCTAGCTAACTGATTGATGCTTCAAAGCAGCTACTAATTGTAGTTCAAAGTTGCCTGGCAGTGCAAACAAGCTAACCTTTTGTAGTCCAATCCGGCATGTCTGTCAGCTAGCTACAAGACACTGATCATGTGACCCAAGGAACTCTGGTTCCGGCCCAGAGACCAGGAGGCCCTGTGAGGCTCGTTCCTCCGAAGACCTCAGAGATGTGGAGCAGGCCGTTGATCTTCTCTGAGAAGGAAACCGGAGGAGTCGCCCCGGAGATCGCCGACTGTTTAGCCCTTTCACTTTAGGTTGCTAGGCAACGGGCAGGAAGCACTTTGCAGTGCTCGCTGTCTCTGTGAGGAAGAAACATCTTCCTTTAGCATTAGCATCTTAGCCTCTACTTCATCGCGGCCAGTTACTGTATCGAAGGTGACCTCGGCAAATAAACGCGGCGGCCGAGTGGGTGGGACACGCTCACACCGTCTCTTCACGAAGTCAACCGCTCACCTGCTGCTCAGTCACCGCAGGCAACCAGCTACACCCAGTCCGGCGTTCCAACCCGCAGAGACACAAGAACTAACACAGGACGGGCAGGACAACCTGACCGAAATATAGTGTGTGCCTGTGTTTGTGTGTGTGTGCGTGCGTGTGCATGTGTGTGTGCATGTGAGTGGGTGTGTGTTGCATGCTTGGAAATAATTCTTGCCTGGATACACTGTTGAAAAGGCATGCACTGTTGTCATGCCAACCCGCTACGAGACATGACTCCCTCACAAACACACACACACACACACACATAATCAGGACAATGAAGTGTGTGTGTGTGTATTTGTGTGTGAGTGTGCGTTTGAAGTGCAGCTTTTAATGTAATGACACACTTATGTAATGCAGTGAAACACACACTGCAAGAACACACACTTTCAACCCCCATTGGCGTCTGTGTGTGTGTGTGTGTGAACTCTGGGAGTCCTCTGGGCGTCTTCGTCTTCCCTCTGATCTCTGGAAGAATGTGCTGAAGGACGGTGTACGGGTTCCACGTTGGAGAAGGTCTGAGTGGCGGTCATTGAGGAGCTTTGGTCCAGAGGCTGGAGGTGAGGAGAAGCTCTCCTGGGGTGGAGAGGAGGTGCTGGGCTGGTCCCGGAGCTTCTGTCAGGCATCGGCCAAAAAACTCAGCCGTCACGTGAGTCGGCATGAAAAACACCCGCATTTTATCAGGTTGAATAAATTCCAGCGTGTCGGTGTTTTTTCCCAGGAAACTGGTTCTTTCCTCCTCTGCTCTCTGGATTAACTGATCACACCTGCACATGTGAGCAAGTTAGGCTTTAATATTCAACACATTGAAGGTTTTCAACTGAAAAGCAAAGTTTCATCACAAAATGTTACGCAATCAAGTGCTGAAAAGGGATTTCTCCCAGCCTGCTTTACGTCAGTGAACGCCTCGTCGTCTAAAAAAGCAACACTTTCTGCCCAATGGCAAGTAATGATAAGAGGGAGGCAGAGAAAGACAGAGAGAGAGAGAGTTGGGGGGGAGCCCACCCACACACTCCGCTGAAAAAAATTGGCCTTGACCTCCTCTTCCTCCTCCCTCCTCCTCTCCTTTCTTTCACTACCCAGTTTGGCATCCCATCGTAATCGCCATGGAAACACAATTCAGTCTGGTTGCGTCCACAAGAGACAAAAAAAGGACGGAGAACTTCTGGGTTCTCTGTCTCTCTTCCTCGCCTTCCCCCGCCTCCATCAATCACCTCGTTTTTCTGCAAATCTGCACTTCAGCTGCCCACACATTAGCTCCTATTCATTACCCTACACACACACAGACACACACACACACACACACCTGAGTGTGGGGGCTGACAGCTGTTGCCAGGCAACATGCCGGAGTCGAACTCCGGTGTGGCAGAAATGCCGTGTCATGTGTGCCACACATGGCCGGACACAAAAGTGCGGCTGCAGGTATGGTGGCCGCAAATTCCAAAAGACATTTCTTGCTCTTTTGCTGTTTCACGTCATCTTGCTCTGTTTGTGTGTGTGTGTGTGTGTGTGTGTGCACGTGATGGTATCCCCACTAGGTGGAGCCTTTTCATCAACACATGCACGTTTGACGTGCACACCTCGATCTCCGGGTCAAACAAAAGCGTGAGGTTCTGGAAGCCGGACCAACGAAGATGGTTTCTTTCCTCGCTGGCTTCCACGCCGCACATCTACCTGGTCCTGTGATTGACAGGTGACCAGGTTTAAACCCCGCCTCTCGACTGCAAGCTGTGCTAATGAAGCTAATGCTAATGAAGAAAGATGCAGTTCTGGCTGCATGGTGACCCTGAACAGAGTCGTGTGTGTGTGTGTGTGTGTGTGACTTCCCTGTATGCTCCGCCCACGAAACACACTCCTGGCCCATCAGCTGACACGCCGTCCATCGGTCGGTGGGACGTGACGCTGCGTCGCGGGTGGAGCAGACGTTTGGTACTTCAGGACGACGAAGCCTCTCTGGTGCTGGTATCCTCACGGCATCTTCACACACTCCTGATGTCGTCTTCCGGAAGAACAAGCGTCACATGTCTGTGTCCTGGCTTTGAATTTCATGATAGATCCACCTCCTAAATCGAGCACGTAAAAACACGACATGCACTTTGTGCCGCTGATTCCGCGGTTCTTCTCCTCAGTGACCTCCGACCTTCTCCCTCCTCATCCTCAGCCTCAGAACAAACATGGCTGCGGCCGGCTGGACATTTCTGACCGGTGTCTGGTGTCCGGGCGACAAGCCCCTGCGTGCATGTGTGCGTGCACACGCACACACAGACGTGTGCATGAACAGGCTATATAGACTGTGTGTGTGTGTGTGTGTGTGTGTGTGTGTGTGTGCAGGCCTAAAAAGACCTTCAACACCAGATCACATTCTGCAAGCACACACAGTGCTAATGCTTGTGTGTGTGTGTATGTGTGTGCGCGCGTGTGCACGCCTGCGCTGGCCGTCCTTCAGACCATGAATGCATCGTCATTGAGAAAAATATGATCATCACAACCTGGCGCTGGAACACACACACACACACACACACACACACACACACACACACACACGCACGTGTCCTGTTGCCAGCCTGTCTGTGGGTGAAATCTCGGCTCGGAGGATGGAGATGATTTTGTGCTGTCATGTTTTTGCTGGAGATCTTCTGGAAGTGCAGGTTTCATCTGCTGGTCCTCCAGAAGCTCGTGCAGGCAGGTCTGTTTGGCATCACGCAGCCTCTGCAGCCCCCCCCCCCCGCCGCCTCTTTCTCCGCCTCTCGTGGATTGGCGGAGGTGCTCGGTTCTGCGCTCGGCGCGGCCCCGGCGGGCGGAGACGTCCTGGACCAGGCGGTCCCTGAAAATGCAGCGTCACGGCGCCGCCGGCGGCCGGGAGGCGGGCTGCTTCCGGCGGGACTCTCAGCGACGTCCGCGGTGTAACTTGTGCCGTAAACGCCACATCAATCTTACAACAGTCCGACATCTCCCCACGTTTGTGCAGCGTCGGACAAAATCCACAGCTGGAGAAACACGAGGGGGGGCTGGGAAAACGCTCCCTCCACTTCCGGGTTGAACCGGAAACTCCCAGGACAGTCTACGTCACAGCGGAAGACACACCATAATATTCTACAAAACACCCAGGAGGCCCACTGAGACATCTGTGTGTGTGTGTGTGTGTGTGTGTGTGTGTGTGTGTGTGTGTGTGAAGGTAAACGAGTGTCTGCATGAGTCCCTGTGATTGGCCCAGCTCTCGTCCAATCAGAGTGTCAGGCTCGTTGGAGGGGCCGCTGTGGGGGGGCCGGGGTTGGCAAAGGACAGGTGGAATGAAGGATGACCTGCTGCAAACCAGACGCTCTTCAGAACAGGAACTCCAAGCAACAAAAACCCAAAGCATGTTTCCAGACGGCAGCAGTTCCACTGAGGCAGGTTCCTGGAACACAACCATCAGCATCGCACAACTGACATCAACCCACAACCACGACTCACTCTCCTCCCACCACTATACAATATGAATGGATGAATGAGTGAATGAATGAATGAATCAGTGAGTGAGTGAGTGAGTGAGTGAATGAATGAAGGAGTGAGTGAATGAATGAATGAGTGAATGAATGAGTGAGTGAGTAAATGAATGAATGAATGAGTAAGTGAGTGAGGAAATGAGTGAGTGAATGAATGAATGAGTGAGTGAATGAGTGAATGAATGAGTGAGTGAGGAAATGAGTGAGTGAGTGAGGAAATTAGTGAATGAATGAGTGAGTGAGTGAATGAGTGAGTGAGGAAATGAGTGAATGAATGAGTGAGTGAGTGAGGAAATGAGTGAATGAATGAATGAGTGAGTGAGGAAATGAGTGAGTAAATGAATGAATGAGTGAGTGAATGAGTGAATGAATGAGTGAGTGAGGAAATGAGTGAGTGAGTGAGTAAATGAATGAATGAGTGAGTGAGTGAGGTAAATGAATGAATGAATGAGTGAGTGAGGAAATGAGTGAATGAATGAATGAGTGAGTGAGGAAATGAGTGAGTAAATGAATGAATGAGTGAGTGAATGAGTGAATGAATGAGTGAGTGAGGAAATGAGTGAGTGAGTGAATGAGTGAGTGAGTGAGTAAATGAATGAATGAGTGAGTGAGTGAGGAAATGAGTGAATGAATGACTGGTGGAATGAGTGAGTGAGTGAGTGCGTGCGTGTCGCGTTCACGTGTGCAGCAGTTGAGGGGCTTTAGGAGTTTCCTTTCTGAAAACCTCACATGATCTTCTGCTTCTCTTCTGACTCTGAGCTCACGATGCATGTTCTGCATCTTCTCAAACCCTCCTGCTCATGATCTGCTGAGGCCAGCAGAGGCTTCCTGGCGGAGCTCAGCTGGCCAGAGAGTCCGCTCTCCGGTTCTTCGCCACCTTCTCATTGCGAGAAATTCATTTGGGATTTTATATGATTTCATTTGTTGTTACCGCAGCGAATCATCTGCGTGCGTTCGCCGCGCCGCCCCGGTGCAGCAACCGAGCGCTCCCTGCGCTGCAGTCCGAGCACGGCGCGGGGCGGGGGGGGGGCGGGGGGGGAGGCAGCGGATTGGTGGATTTGAGGACTCAGTGATCCTGCCCTGTTTTCCCAGCGAGCAGCGAACGCACCGTCCGTCTGACCGACAGACCGACAGACAGCCAGGCAGGCAGACAGGCTCCGCCAGCGGGACTCGGCTGCGCTTCCGTCGCCCTTCAGGTGAGTGCGACCCGGACCCGGTTCCGGACCCCGATCCCGCTCCAGACCCGGCTTTGCACCGCTTTCGTGATCGGGGAATCCACGCATCCGCGTCCAGTGCGGCTCCCGCGGGGCCACGGGGTTCCGGCCCGCTCCGGGACCTCCTGGCCGGGACCGGAACCCGCTCCGGGACCGGAACCCGCTCCGGGACCGGAATCCGCTGCGGGCCCCCGGGGCTCCGGGACCCGGACCGGAGCTTCGGCCGGCGGCCGCGTTTGGCGCAGCGGGATTTTGGCGCAATGAGGAGCCCGGCAGACCCCCTCCCTACACACACACACACACACACCCACACACACTGACATTCACACGCCCCCGCTCACACACTTTCGCAGCTCTGCCAAACTGTATTCTCAGCTCACACGCTGTGGCTTGTTT
>CAAKHD010000666.1:3966-14244 GCA_901007705.1 Fistularia tabacaria
CTGCAGGTAGACGTCCCATCTGGGGGTGACGGCAGACGCTGACACTCCAGGTGTCTTCCTGATGTCCAGTCGTGTTTTTGCCCTCCATAATTGCTTCCGTCCTTCATGCTCACGTTTTTTTTTTTTTTTTTTTTTTTTTTTTTTTTTTTTTTTTTTTTTAATCAAAGTTCCATCGCTCTGTACGTTTGTCAGCAGCTCATAGGGTACAGACTCCCACGCTGACTCCCCGCTTCTCCCGTGTCACGGGTCTGTTTATAGACGAAGGAGACCGGGGCTAAGAGGCGCTAATCTCATGACACCGCGCCGGACTCGCAGGTCAAACTCCTCAACTCACCTGGAGTGACACATTTAGATCTTAACCTAGATTTTACCGCCCCGGTTTGTCTTTTAGAGACACCCATCATGCAAATATTTCACCAATCAAGTTTTTCTTCTTGTTAGATCAACGTATCAATGTGTGATCCAGATTTAATTCCCTTTCACTACATCCTGCGAGTAATATTGCTACTAAGTTAGCATCGATCAAGTCTTATCATAATTTGTTGGTCATGTTTTTATTTCTTAATTTTATTTTATTTTATTAAATGACTGGTCTCCCAGGATTAAAAAGAAACATTTGATAACATCTTTGCCTGAAAAATCTAAATTAACAATTTCAAAGAGGGTTTTTTTTTCAGCATCCTCAGCATAGGCTGGAGAATATTCATGATAGATTAAACCCACCAGAGATTCCTGAAACAAACTCAACATGCTGTGTCTCTCTCCTCAGACTGGTGTCCTCCATCCATGCCGTCATGGCAACTACCGCGGGAGTCATCATTGTGTCGTCATGCCGGGGCAACGTCATCCACGACAGGTGAGGTGCAGCGTCATCAAGCCTCGCATCACTGCAGAGTTTTGGAGTAGTCCGCTGGCTGGAGTCAGGCATCTTTAGAATACGACTTTTGTTGGTGTGTGTGTGTGTGTGTGTGTGTGTGTGTGTGTGTGTGTGTGTGTGTGTGTGTGTGTGTTTGTGTGAGACAGAGAGAGACTAAGTGTAAGTGTATTCAGTATTGGATGCTTAGTCATACATTTGGAGAAGAACTGACTTTGTGCACTCAAAATACAATGGAAATTTAACCAAAACAATTTGTTCCTTTGTTGCCACGTTCTTTTTTTTTTTTTTTTAACTCATTTTCTTGAAAGCAAATTCTGGTTTATCGGTAATTTTCATAGAGTTTTTCTTGTAATGTACTAGCAAAGTTTTCCATGTCTTATTTTTGCCTGCCACTGACTACTTTTCATAAAAACGGTTACTTTGTCAATTTCACACTTGCATAATACCGTTTTTGTGTATTTTCACTAGTCCTCTTCGAGCAAAACCAGAATCCCCTTTTCTTTATTTATTTTTTGTTAGGGTTAAGGCTTACACCCCCCACTGACTTTAAGCCGGACTTCCTGCCCCTGATCCCTGAAAACTGATGCTGGATCTGTTTACAGGAGAGAGGCGTTTCTTGCTGCTGCTGGGGGCTGTAGTTCAGCCGGAAAAACATGTAGTCACTCACAACAGGTTGTGCTGGGTTTCTTTTGTAGGGACGAATGTCTCTCAGAGGTAAAGAGACTTTTCCTTAATTCCCCCACATATCGCCGTTTCCCAGATGGCTCTTTTTCTCCAATCTCTGCCCCTCGAACAGCCACTCTCCGGCCGGTGTTAGCTTAGCATCGGCCTCCCCGTGCGGTTTAGGAAAGTGCGACTTTAAGCAAACGCGAGCCTATTAATCCTACTGAGTCAGCGAGTCGACCTGGACCTGGGCAGCCCCAGTTTCAGGCTGCTAATCTCCCCCTCGCCCCTCCCTCTCGCCCACAAGGCTTAAATCCGCCGCAGCACTGCTCAGTTCTGCCATCCTGTGACGTGCACAAGGCCGGGGGGGCTTATCAGACACATGCTCGGCAGTCAGACCTACGACCGCCCTAATGCTCCGTCGCAATCTGTCCCCTCTTTTAGCCTCGGCCGCCTCCTTGGACGCGACGGCTCGCGGAAGTTTTTCAACTGGAAATCCTCCCGGTGCTGGGATGTCGGTCAGCCTGGAGCACTCAGTCTGTCAGGCGTGGAGCATATGCTGAACTTGTAATGATTGCGCCCATCCTCCAGGAGCTAATTCCACAAATACGCAGTGGTGTTCTTCCTCAAAGCCAACCATTATTGCCCGCCTGCCTCGCATTCCTCCTCAATTGAAAGGGGACAGAAAATAATCCTACAGGATTCCTTCCGGATAAGACGTGTCAGTTGATTGGGTAAAAAAAATGTTGGAAAATTTAGATAAATGTCTGCGTGGGTTTCCTCCCGTTTCCTCCCACAGTCCAAAAACATGCAGCAGGTTAATTGGAAATGAAGTGGGAAAATTGAGTGAGCGAATGGTTTTCTGTGTGTATATTTGTCCCTGCCATTGACTGGCGACCAGTCCAGGGTGAACCCCGCCTCTCGCCCCATGAGAGCTGGGCTAGGCTCCAGCATCTCCCGCGACCCTGAGTGCAGGATAAGCAACAGACGATGGATGGATGGATGGATGGATGGATGGATGGATGGATGGATGGATGGATGGTTTGCTCATTTCAAATTGCACGGGGTTTGTCTCCTTTGACTTTTCTAAAATATGACTCGAACTGATTGTATCTGCCATCAAACACGAAAGTGGCCTCTTCCTCCTACCTATCCCCGAGGGATGCCCACTTTTGTACCCCAGCACGGCGGTTGAGAATCGTCAGAACATTTTATTTAGCAGCTTAAATGACGAAAAAAAACGTCAGTCCATTACAGCCCGCCGTTTTCCCGCTTCCCTAACCCCATTGACTCTGCGGACCGGGATATCAGATCCTCACTTCCTGTAAGGCACAAATCAATGAACAGCTGTTAAACTAACGTAGAGTAAAGTGCACGAGGAACCGCATGGCTAAGCTAGCATGGTGGTTTGCACAGAAGAGGGATTGGAAGCATCACAGAAAGAATTCTAGCTTTATGACGCAAACAGTTAGCAACCTACAACTACTTGCAACTGGAAATTTACATTTTTCAATTTCTCCGCTGACGTTACCGCTGTCCTGCCATCAGAAGACCTGAGAGCATTTGAATACAGACGGATTTTAACACATTTAATGGGAATCAAAAGCCATTATCAGCGGATAAACAGAAAGCCAAACCACAACAAAAATACCACGATGTCTGAGCCCTTGTCTTACCTACATAGAAGGACAAGTTAAAACTTGCTATTTTGACAACGATTACTGGAATTCAATGAGTACCGTCACATTTACGATAGGGATTGTCAGACAGCTTCAGGTGGATGACTTACACCTTGTCGTTGGAGTATAGCTAGTTCTTGTTTCAGTTATTGATGGTGAGACACAACTTCACAAAACAACAATAAAGCGGTAAAAATAGGACATTGGCAACTATGCATTGATACTCATTTAGAAGTGAAATTATTCACTAGATTTCTTCAAATAACCAATTTTGACACATACTGGGGATTCACGTCAGTGTTGTGCGTGACATTAGTGACATCACATAGAAACACGGAAGCGTAAACCACTGCACCACATTAGGTGTAGTTTTTCTCAAATGATTAAATGATAAGGTAAAATGTAATTAGTCACACACAGTCTATTTTGCTCCATATTTCAAATTGATTAAACAAACACAAGTTCAGCTAATGGAATCCCTGTCATGCGACAACGCTCCGGTGTTCCATGAGATTCTTTATTATGCCGCATATAATTCCACCTCGAAGTGACTCATCGGCAAAGAGAAGTTCAGCGGACCATGCAGTAGAGTACAAAATGAATTAATTCTGATGTGAACTTTATATCAACATTCCACCTCAAGCTGTTTTTTTTTTTCTGCCTGCCTGCTCCTAATTTCAATCCAATGGCATTCAGAGCATCTAATAATAGTATTTTTACGATTTCATTACTACTACTCCTGCTGCTACTAAACTACTTTCCCCTGATACACTTATATATATTTTTTTTCAAAATCTGAATTTAAATGTCATGAATTTATACTTCCTTGTATGAAAATATCAGCCCTCTAACAACAACCAGCCCCCTCTTCCGTGGGTTGTTTGTTGTCACTTCCTGCTCTTAATCTCCATCCAATGACCTTAAGAGCTGCAAAACCCCAGCGAGAGGTCAGAGGTCGACGGCTCAATGATGCCCTGCAGCGTTACACCACCCTGTCCACGTAATTAAGCACTGGTGTTTGGTATACTGAGCTTACATAAGCCTACTAGTGTGTGCGTGTGTGTGTGTGTGTGTGTGTGTGTGTGTGTGTTTTGGGGGAAAAGAAGGAGGGCATTTTGGGTTTAAGAGTGTGCGTCTGTTTCTGCTTCATTTGAAGGTCGTTCAGTTCACCTACCTGACAGACTGGAAGCTCAGCGTTCAGTGTAACATTATTAATTCTTCAGTGACCTCAATGAGAGCGTGCATTGAAATCTTGTGTACATTTTATCAATATGTATTTTCGCGTTTTATGGTTATTTCTTGCAGGTCTTTATGGGTCAGTTTTTTTAGCATTTCTGGGTGAGTGATCGGTGAAGCACGACGTGATTTTTTTAAAGTAATCGAGTAAGATTGAATGTGAATGGATGAACGCCTTTATTGTCGGAAAAAATAAACACCCATCCATCACTGATCACGTGTTCACGCACATTTATAGAAAAAAAAAAAAAGGTAAAAAATAAAAATACGACTATTTTCACTTGAGGTAAAAAAGCAAAAAAAGCAAAAAGCAATCTGAAACTTGGTGTTTCACTTTGGTTTTATTGCCCTTAATGTAATTCCGTTGCAATTGTAAAGTAAAGTGACTGGTTGTATTTTTAAAGAGCCGTTACAAAATTATTACTTTAAAAAAAAAAAAACACACAACTTTTTTTCTTTAAGCTAATTATCGAATTTTTGTCTCACAATTACAACCTGATAACACTGATAATTTCTGGTACATGCTCAGCCCTATTTGCTATCCTGCCTTCGGATAGATAGAATCGTTCCCAGGAGCAGGGCTCGGGTTTCGTCCCGCAGCTCCGCTCGAGGCAGGAGCCGAGAAGACCGGTTCTCACATGACCTCGCCGTTCCTTAGAATCCTTCCATCTCAGGCCGGTGGGAATGGAAATACACAGCAGGGAGCAGGTAGTTGAACCCGCCCGAGGCGAAGGACGACAATTCTCATGGTGTTCTTTTGTGGATGAAGTTTCCAAATACAAGAAGAAATGCATGTCAAGTATTTTACTCTGTAATTCCAATGGATATCTTCAACAAAGGTGTGTTATGTTCTCCTCCTCAGGCACTGGCTGGCTACCTACTTTGTCATCTGGTACGGCGTTCCCTACATGACCTACGACATCTTCGCCATGTACCTCAGCCACTACCATCGCTTCCGGGTCAAAGGGCACGAGGACTACAAGCGGCACTCCCTGCGGACCGTCGGCTCCTTCGTCCACAGGGAGTTCCTCCTGGTGCTGCATCACATCGCGCTTCTCACCATCCTGCTGCCCGTCACACTGGTGAGAACGGCCCCATGGTCGAGGGGCTCGTGAGCGCTCGGCCAGCGGAACCGCCTCGCCGCGCCACCGCAATGAATTCATTACAGACCGATCACGGCACATGCTCAACATAGAACATCCCCGTCATTTCGTAGAAGTCACTATTGCCATATATGGGGCTCCGTTGTCAGGAGTTTTAAACGTAACTGGGCAAAAGAAAAATTCTAGACATTTTTCAATGTCAAATCCCAGGAGTAAAATCTTTTAAGACGCTGCCAGGTTCCTGCCATCCTCAATTTGGTCTTCAGAACATCATGTTCCATGTGGTGAGTTCCGGTGCTCTCCTTGGCCATCGGAAAATATCCCTTTCCTTGTGCCCATTGATTTTTATCAGCGTATGTATGGGCGGAACAGGGGCTCAGCGGTTAGCGCTTCCGCCTCGCAGCAAGAAGGCCCCTGGTCGGATTCCGACACGGGGCCTTTCTGCGTGGAGGGTCCAGTGGGTTCTCCGGTTTCCTCCCAACGTCCAAAAACATGCAGCGGGTCAGCCGGAGACCCTGAAATTGCCCAGATGTAGGATGAACCACTTGAGCGGCTCGCGGATGGGCCCCTCTGGAGGAACTTCGTTCGAAGGACAAAAGTCAGAAAAGCAGGAAATTGAAAAGTGAACTTGCAATTATTGATCACCCTCCCCGAGAGGAACAGAACAAATATCTCTCGCTTTATTTTCTTCCTGTTATTGTGAGCGTTGACGCGGCAAAGCGGGGAACCAATCAGAAGAGAGCCATGATGAAAGTTGTTTTCCTCTTGATACCAAAACTTTGTGTTACATCAAGAGAGAGGCCGGCGGCGAACCTTTCAGTGAACATACGACACTCAAGGTTTACAAAACAATGCTTGAATAGGTGAATAAACGATATATTGTTAATGAACAACAACAACAAAGTTTGATTTATGGCTCTATTCTGTAATGAATCCAGTAACTGAGTAACTTAACAATAACCAGCTCTTTCCCGCCACCTTAGAAACACAAAAGAACTCAGCAATGTTGAGGTCAGTCCGGATTTTATTATATTTTATGCTACATTTTAATTGAAATTTTAATTTTCCCCACAATATCAAGGTTTAAAAATAGTCAAGGGAATCTAAATGAAATTGCAAAAACACTAGAGGGATTTGGTGCTGGTTCACTTTGAACCACGGCCTCACTTGCAATGAGAAAGTCCAAAAAGACATCTGTTTCACGGCGGCGGGTCAATTAGCGCGAAGTTAGATGACAAATTACCTCAAAATAGAAGCAAACATTAGTTAAAAAGTTTAGGAGAAGATAGCCATAAAAACAGCATCCCTTGAAAATGAGTTTGATTTCACTAGTCTCCTTTTAAGTGGAAAGAGATGAATGATTTTATTTTATATCTTCATGTACCGCTGAACCCCCCCCAGGGAAAGTACATCCTGTTTATCTACAGAGAAACTAGGCTTTGAGTTGGCTCAGGACATTTTCCATCCCATAGTTAACAGAGTTGCAGCATTGCGGGCAGGTGGTAAGCCGGGCCGTTTGTTTGTAGTCGAACGACCGGGATCACATTACCCTCCATTATTCAGCCGCGGCCGCACTGATACCGCCGGCTCCTCTCCATTGTCACGTCACTCATCAGCCACGTCGGGGGTCGGGTTCTACCATGTCGGCAGAAGCTCGTCTGCTGCGCCAACGTGAAAACAAGCGATGAGTGGCCAAGTTATCGGCTGAGCAGATAAAGCCGGGCAGCTGGTCGGCTCGCACGCAACATTCACGTTCACGTCTGTAGGAAAATCTGCATAAATACTTGAAAAAATCAAAAGGTATCAGACTTTGGAACAAAGCGGTGTCTTTTTCGCACCTCCACGGGACGGCCAAGGCACTTTGAAGGTTCACGATTGCCCGAACGGCCTTCTTCTGTCACTTGCGATGCAATAAATGTCCTCCCGAGTTTAAATGTTGTAAAGATTGTCAGGCTGAAACTCAGGCGGCGGCTTGTGAAACCATCAAAAGTTGGGTTATCTTGTCGGGAATGTTTGCGTTAAGATCTTTGGAACCGGATTGCTCAGTGACTGAAGGGTTAATTCACCTTCCAGCATTTTATGGTGGTTTGTTGACGGGAATTCAGTAAAAAAAAAAACTGGCTCTCCATTTGAGAGCTTATTTCCTTTTACTTACCTTTTAAGGTTTTAATGAAAACGCTTGGAAATGTCAGAAAAGCCGGTACAGTTAAAAATGAAACCTGAGAATATTGAGAGGCCTGAAGGTCCGAACGTCCAAGAAAACATTGACCTCTTTCAGGTAAAAATAAGACTTTAATTTGTGATAAAATGTGATTTATCAAACGGTGGTTAGCCCGTTGCCACCTAGATGCACATTTTAATTAAATAAAAAAGAAATGCAAACATACTGCACTTGAATTTATGCTATTGCAGCCTAAAATAACTCCCTGCAAACTGCATTTGTACGATTATTCCTAAAAGGCCGACGTCATTATGTCGTGAAGTGAAAGGTTGTCTTGTTCTTACACTGTGAGGGCTGGGAAAAAAAAACCCTCCTCAAACTCCTTACCGATATCGTATCAGTACAACGAAAAGGCAAACTCAGACTTCAATTGTATGAGAAATTGGGGACATAATTTGGTCATAAATGGCAACATATTTATGGATCAATACATACTTTATATGATCACAAGATTTTGGGGACTTGACTAGCGACTTGTAAAGTATTGACACAGTGTCACAATATTATTGATTTCGATGGTATTTTTGGTCCTTCAGGGATTCCTACTTCAGCGGCTACAACCCCGCAATCAAAAATGTTGCATTGGATTCAAAAACACACAATCTGTGTCGGTTTATTTATTTATTTAAACCGTCTTTTGTTGCTATTTTCAACTTTCTGAACATTATTTCAAACACGAAAAATGAAAGGTCTGAAGATCCAGGCCTGCAAAGCATTTATTTGCTCTACCAAGTGTTTTGTCTGGAAATATAGCTAAATTCCGCAGCAGGAGACTCTAAATGAAACTTGTCATTTGCTGAATAACCCATGAGAAGGTCACGTGGCTCCGCCCTTCACGGAAGGGAAGCTGAGCACCTGTCAAAGCTCCCGACCCGGTCACCTTCTGGAACCAGTGTCAAGAGGTCGGATTACCACGGTGGGATCATCCTTCCCGCTTGACCTCCTCAAGCTACCGGTTTCCGCCGAAACCCATTTTGCACTCGGCACTCTCTGTGGCGGCGGCGGCGAGTCCCCGGAGAGCGACAAGCCACTCGCGGAAAACAACAGCCCCTGTCAGCTTAGCAACAGCCGAGGTAATCTCTATTATCCCCAAGGGGCAATTTGTTGCGCAGCCAGCAGTAAATACAATCATGGCCGAAGACACAAACACATGACACAATTTACCGCAGGGAGGCGAAGTTAATGAGAGTTTACCGACAACAGCGCGGACTCCATATTGGCTCCAAATAACCACTTATATCGGTTCAGAATCCCCTGCCTTTCTCTTTTCAAAGGAACCTCTATTATCTTTTGCTCAGAAGTCAAAATCAGCACCGTCATGAGTCCGAAAATGAAGACGGGCATGAAAAAGAAAATAAGCAGTACCTGGATAGTCTGTTCCGATCCATCAGTTCTTGTAATTCCGGCGCCCCCTCACCGTCGGCTGGCGTCAGTCCCTGTTACCTTTTAGCCTCCAGTGCTTGTTGCGTACATTTTCAGGAAAAGCAAAAAAAAAAAAAAAAAACATCTTCACACACCACTTATCTGTAAAAGAGCTGTTACGCGAGAGCGACAACCTCGCGCCATGATATCAGACAGATTTGATCCGTGCCAAGGACAGGATTCGCGTCACCGAAATGTGCTTGTGTCGTGAACTATGCACGCTAACGTCACACTCCCGCGTCATCCGGGACGTAAGCCGCATCCGGTGGAGGACGGCGCGGGCGCTATTTACTCCTGGGATGCTTCGGATGTGACAAGTTACACCTCTGAAACAGCAGTCGGCGGTGTGACTCATGCTTGGGGCCTTTCGTGCAATTGTGGCACGCCAGCCGAAAAGGAACGCCAGCTAATATTGATTGATTCATTCATTCATAATTCTATGTGCTACAATCGGGGTAAAGGGGGGGGGTGCTGGAATTTATACCAGCTGTCATTGGGCGACGGGCAGGGTTCACCCTGGATCGATGATTGGACCACATACAGACATAGAACCATTCACTCCCTCCTTTAGAGACATCCACACCAACCATTCATTTTCCCATTCACATGTCCTAGAGAGACACACAACCATTCACTCCGTCATTCGCGGCTGTGAATAGTCGCTAATACTCGATACGTGGCATGAATTAAAATTGCCAAAAAGTATCCCAACCGCTACTTCAGACCAGAAGCGGAGTGTGGAAGAGTGAGGAAGGGAGGAGGGGGCTCTTGGTTGAAGAGTAGGCTTAAAACCTTTACTTTTGAGAAAGCTTATAGTCGGCGCCAGGCTAGCCCTCTGCTGAGGGACATCCCATGATGCACTTCTCTTGTTTCTTACGCTCTTCCCATCCTGTCTTCACAAATCCGGTCGAGGCAGAAGGCCGCCGGCATTGAGCTGGGATACGTCGAAGGTATCCGCCCTGGTAAAAGGCAGATTTTCCTCGTCACTGTCACCAATTGCTTGCTCTTTGGGGGGGGGGGGGGGGGCGGGTGGGGTTTGCTGATGGTTCTTTAAAAAAAATTTTGAAAAGCCCCAGG
>CAAKHD010000666.1:14264-26936 GCA_901007705.1 Fistularia tabacaria
CTCGGCCGGCTGGGGGGGGGGGGGGGGGGGGGGGGGGGGGG
Organism: Fistularia tabacaria; assembly: GCA_901007705.1. NCBI lineage: Eukaryota > Metazoa > Chordata > Actinopteri > Syngnathiformes > Fistulariidae > Fistularia > Fistularia tabacaria. Next base: position 14,306 of record CAAKHD010000666.1, read on the forward strand.
GGGGGACGTTGGGGTTTCCGTATGTCATTTTAGAAAACATTGTCCAGACCCGCTCGACATGGAAAGTGTCATCAGACGCTCCATAAATAAAATCTGACATGACCGACTCAATCCGCCGGTCGGGGAGCCGCTGCCCAATTGACCAAACGTTCTTGCCAATGAAAAATCAGCATTTTGTTTTCTTGGTTATCGATTGGTTCCACGTCACACAGAAGGTCAAATAACTGCCAGTCTATGTTTCGTCAAAGTTTCCTTTATCTGTCCTAACTGACTTTTCAGGGTCGTAAACTTATTCAGATTCCTGTCACAGACTGTTTTTGCCTCTTCCCTTTCCTCTTTTGTTTTTTTTTTTTTTGCGGCTTGTTTGTTTCTCAAGCTGACGTATGTTCTCCCCCCGTGTGTCCTTCAGTTCTTCAGAAGAGACCAGGGGGATTTCTTCATCGGCTGCTTGTTCCTGACCGAGCTCAGCACGCCCTTCGTCTCCCTGGGGAAGATTCTCATTCAGGTGGGAGCGGCGTCGCTCGACCTTCACAGCCCACTCTTTATTTCGTGATGAGTTTTTTTTTTTTTTTTTTTTTTAAGTCTGAAATTCATAAGCCATGTTCCAACGTGTTTCCAAAATAAGAGCACGGCGGTCATGTCAGAGAGCTGCCTTCACAGGTCAGTCCACACGCACTTAAATTGCCCAATTGTTGTCTAAATCCCCTCCCTTGACCGGCCAGGGTATAACCATCGCTTAGCAACCGTAACCAGGCACCCGTTTTTTTTGGGGGTTTTTTTTTGCAGCAGCAGACGGAGGGGCTCCAACAAGAGCTAACTTATGTAAGGCGTCTGGTGTTTTCTTTGGCGGGTCAAGGGAAGGCCCGGTGGGCCGGAGTGGCCGAGTCCTGCTTTCATATCACACCTTTCCTACCTCACCGAGAGGAGGAAGTTCACGAGTGTATCAGGACAAACGTTCGCCATTGATTTATTTATTTCTTCTTAATTTTCTCTCATTTGATAGACGTCTACTCTGACAGTTACCGCTAGCTCCTGTTCATAAGAACGGAAAAAAACAAACAAACATACCAGCGGTTTGATTTTAATCAAGCGATTACAAGAGAGCCGCAGTTAATGACTGTTTTCACGACTGATTAATCTGGTCATTGTTCTGGTGATTGATCAGTAACCTGACCTGGTCGCTCGTCCACCAAGCCCGATCGATTTGAAGAATCCTGCAATTTTTACTTCCCAGCCGCGACCCTGACTTTGAGGCAGACATACATGTCAATCTTTCACTGCTATCAGCAGCGAATTGGAGCCAGCGAGCAGGTAACAGCGAGTTAGCTTAGCACAAATGGCCGGTGCCACAAGACAGAAACAACATATATGCAAACGCTCCAGTGCAAGTTCATGTACGTCAAGATACAGTGAAAGTAAACAAGCCGCATTGTAGCCGTTGTCTAACATCCATCTGCTGTCCCTGATAGATGATCCCCGGGCTAAAAACAAAACATTTAGCAGGATTAGATCAGATAGGCGGCACAGGGGCGCAGTGCTCAGCGCCTCTGCCTCACAGCAAGAAGGTCTCCCCCGTACCTGCTAGGGGTTTCCACCCTCCTGCCTTCCTTCCATCTCCGGTTTCTTCCCACAGTCCAAAAGCAGGGTGCGTGAAAGCGTGAGTGGTTGTATTTCTCTGTAAGTGGCCCTGTGATCGATCCAGGGGTGAACCCCACCTCTCGCCCAGCTCGATAGGCTCCAGCCGCCCTCCTCGCAACCCTGAGAGCGGACATGCGGTATAGATAATGAATGAATACATCAGATAACCAAAAAAAACATAGGTAGACAGTTCAGCATAATTCAGGTAAAAATGTAATATGTGACATATCATTGCAGTATATTGCACCAAATGACAATGTTGTCATAGTGCTGCCTCCTGCAGTTAATGTGTGCAGGTCTGATTAGATGTTAGCCAATTCTTTCGCTCTATCTTAAAAGGGCAGCAGGCGGGACACTGTGGCTGTCAGGCCGTTCCGTAGGGTGCAGCCCGACAGATAAACACTCCCGTCTAAAGGTGGTACGCCTACGGGGAATATCACGGTCTCCTAGATAGAGAGAGAGCTCTTGTAAATCTAGCGTAGGTTGGATTAGCTGTACATCAGTGTATGACTTCCCATTCGGGGAGGGGCACGTCCCTGGAGGTCTTTGTGTATCAGAAAAACTTGTTTACATCGAAGGAAGTGATTGAAGTTGAACAAATATTTGACAGTCATGGTCCATCGAAGGCTTCCTCCTAAATATATTCAAATGGTTTTGGGCTGTGAGCACGTGATTCATTTATTCGAATGACCAACCAACGCGGCAAGCAGTCAGTTTTTTTAACAACAACCTGAAAGTGAAGATTATTCATCGATGTTTGTAACGGACGCTCGGTCAGATAAGTCCAAGACAGATACAGAGACAGGCCTCGAAAATCCAGCCTTTCTGTTGTGATCGGGGCGAATTAAAACCCGCTATTTACATCAACAAATTACCTGCAAATTACGATCAAATGTGGTTAATAAAACAACCGCCTTTTGTCAAAGCAATGCAAGCGCTCGTGAATAGGCCAATTTCGGTCCCTCGCGTAGTTCCATTTTTGAAATTAGACGGCGCAGATCATAGGAATGCTCCAGCACTCGCAGCCTAAATATAGAGCGTCTCCAGGCCGCGTCTGTTCACTTTCATGAAAAATCCATTCATCCCGCTCAGGTGACGCAGTTTTCAAAACCCCCAGCAGCTCCTTTTCTGCGAGGATGTGGCCTGACAGCATCCCCATCAATTATTAACGTCCGTGACTCTTCGAAAAATAAAAAGAAGAGGTCTTCGGCTGCAGTTTCCTGAGGTCCGGCCTGCGAAGGCTTCAGACACCCTGCTGTCCCCCCACCACCACCGCCCCGTGACGGCATTCGCACTTCCTTAAACGCAGGAGTCCCGAGAATCGAGGGGGAGTTTTCTGTCGAGTCAGACCCGGCTCTCTGCCGGCCTCTGCTGTCGGCAGAGAAGAAAAAAAGGGAAAAAAAAAAAAAAAACACAACATGGCTTTTAACGCATCAGCAGCTAGCTTTACTGCACCGTCACTGGTGGCAAAGCAGGATCTCCACAGCTTTTCAGGAAAATAATCCCAGCCCGAAGTTGTCTGACTAACCCACGATGTCATATTTTCATGGACCGTTATTCGGCAATCAGTCAAAATAAGGAGGGAGTGAATGAATAAATCACGTCGCAGTTGCTTCATCTGTTCTTTCAATTGCTGTCATTTTTACACATTTATTCATCCATTGAAAGGATCGCGAAGGGGGGGGAGGCTGGAGCTTCTCACCGGGCGTGAGGCGGGGCTCACCCTGGACCGACGGCAGAGGCCTACAATTGTACCATCCTCTCGTTCACAACCGTTCACTCACGCATTCACGCGTCTGGGCAACTTCGGGTCTCCCGAAGTTGGAGAACCGAAAGGAAAAACCCACGCGGACTCTTTCGAGAGGCCCACAGAAAGGCCCCTCCTGTTGGAATTCAACCAGGGACCTTCTTGCTGGGAGGCAGGAGTGCGAAGCTAAATGCTTTCATCCGAAACTTGAATGATTTAAAAATGCACATCTCAGGAAGGTCACCCAATGAGGATATTTAATATTTTGAAAAACTGACTAACTCATCAATTTTCTTGGATCCACGTTTTCCTGGATCTTCTCTGGAGATGTCATTTGATGCCCAAGAGCTTCAGACTCTGGGGGACATTTACTCAGAGTACAAATACCCGTCAGGCAGTGAAGTCGATCTCCTCGTATTTTGAATGCAACATGCCGTATTTGTCTACCGGGGTTGTAAACCTCTTCATTTTGTGACCCTCAGATTCTTCTCTGTCATTTTAACACCCTCCTTCTCTTCATGTCCCCCCCCGCACCCCTCCCCCGGCAGCTGGGCCTCCAGGACCGGTGGCTCCACAAGGCCAACGGCGGCGCGGTGCTGCTCACCTTCTTCATGTGCCGTATCGCGCTCTTCCCCTACATGTACTGGGTTTACGGCCGCCACTACGGCATCCCCCTGTACGGCGTGCCCTTCCACCTGCCGCTGTCCGCCAACCTGGGCAACTGCTGCATCCTGGCGCCGCAGGTCTACTGGTTCGTGCTGCTGTGCCGGAAGGGCTACCGTCTGTACCGGCGTAGCCGCGGCGGGGGCTCGCCCCCTCCCGCCGTCCCGGCGCCGCCCGCCGAGACCTCCAAGGATGACTGATTCCCAGGCGCGAGCTCCTCCGCAAAGTTTGACTTGTCACTTCTCAAACCGCACCGCCGAACCGCAGCGCACCGGGGCGAGGGGTCGGGGCGAGGTGGGGGCGCTCCTCGGTATCATCCGCACAATTTCCTCTGTTACAAACCCGACGGGGAACCCTCCCCCAGCCCGCCCTCACCCCGTTCCCCCTTCCCACTCACCCACTTTAACCTCGACCGACACAGTCCAGCCGCCGCACCCGCCGATCCTGGCTCCGTCTGCCCCGGCAGGATCTACTTTTCCGACCGACGAAGGGGCGGAAGCGTCGGGCGAGGGGGCTGTCTGGCGCCCCCTGCTGCGTTTACAGACTGGTTGACAATTGGGATGGTCCGTTCCTGCGGCGCCTATTTACTTTCACCGTTTGGCTGTATTTTTTTTTTCCCTCTCTCACAGAAACGATGGCGTTCAAAAAAAAAAAAAAGAATTAACGGGATGCGGATTCAGATGGCGAAGGTCAGGAACTGTGACCTGGAAAGAGAAAAAAAAAAAAAAAAGAAACCTCAGAAACCTTTTGTCCCGTCAGAGGCTCGGTTTCAAAGGTATGCATCCGTCTGATTCAATGCTGCATTCAAGTTCCCTGGGACATTGAAGCGTCCTTGCAGGAACACCTATACTACTGTCGTGAAAAAGCGCCCCTTGAGCCTGAGAGCCATTTTTTCTTGTTCTTCCCTCTCACATTACATTTTACTCGCGATTTTACCCGATCGACTGCGATCACAGGAGTCACTTTCACGATTTTATCCGACTTGAAGTACTGAGCAAAAAACATGATGTCACCTTTACATCACACACTTCATGATGTAAAGCCGCATCAGGGGTTCCGAGGACCACCGGGGGGGTCCTTGAGAGTGTTTTCAGGGGTATCATTTCACGAAATCAACCCGACTTAGCACCCGCGGTGTAAATCTGAAGGAGAGAATTTGAATCCGTTCTGGTCGCTCTTTTACTCCCATCTCTAGAGATTCCCTGTGATTCAGTTGCTCGGCATTTTATGGACGGAACGGAAGGGCGATGGGGAATCTGAAGGAAGAGGAGACAGGACGAGCGGGGAATTAGCGGAGAATAAGGTTTTTACACACACGAGAAATTAAAATCCCCCCCCCCCCTTTTTGCACATTTGATTGCGAAAAATGATGGACTGCAGACATTTCAAATAATAATCAACATGTGATGAAATTCAAAAATGATCCAACTGTCAGCTATAAGACTACACGTGTAGCTCTGTGAGGGGAAATAACGCCGAGAAAAAGTCTTCAATATGAGAACCGTGATGTACCATTTCCAATATCAGTTACTAAAAGAAAAAAAAAAAATATATATATATATATTTATATATAAACTGAAAATAAGAAACTCTTTAAAAATAACATAATTATGTGATGATTCTTCCTCTTTTTTTTGGTATTACACAATTTTATTGGTCGAATCAGCGATGCAGGATCAGATCGTTTTGCGTTTACATGCTTGTGATTATAATATTAGGGTTTTTTTTTTTGAAAAGCCCCGAACTGTCACGTATCCAATTTGGACCCAACGATGCTCAGAAACAGCGACGAAAAACGAAATTCCCCTTTTTTTTTCCCCGCGCGTTTCGTTCCGGTTCGTTTGTGCCACTGTGAGATTCGCCTTTGAATCCGATAATATCGTAAACATTCGAAGACACTGGTTCGCCGCCGCAGAAGGTCAAAGGTCAGACGGCTCTGAGCGATGACTGACGGTAGAAAAGAGAGGAAAAGAATCAGGGTATCAGAGGGTTTTTATCACCAGCCGACAGACGAGTGAGATTGAGAGATTTTATATGCATTTTATGGACCGGGCTGTACGTTATATCATTTTGTGGCTGGAAATGTACCGCTTCACTTTTTAACACGGGAAGACAGAGGCTTTTATTTTGAAAGAATGCAGAGGGGTGTAGTTTCTGGACACTTTGATAACACTCAGTCGTATAAGCTTTATAGTGAACTAACTTATAGAGAATGCACTAACGTGAACTATGCAAGAGAGGCTGCTGTGCACATTTAGTTTGCCACACCGCAAAGGTCAAATTCCTTTTCTGCGTATTTTTCCTCGGCCCCCCGATTTCTTTTCTTCTCTTTCCCTTTTTTTTTTTTTTTTTTTCATTTACGATCCCAGACTCCAGTCACAGGTCCGGGACGTCGCGTTGCATTCCAGCCAAGCACAAAGCGGCGCTCTTTCAGTTTCTAACCCTCACAAACGGTTCGGTTTTGACTCGAGAGGAGGGATGGCCGGTCGGAAATTGTCAGCGTGGATGTGACGCACAAACCTGCTCGGGTTTATCCGAGACGTCGTTTTTTTTTGTTTTTCTTTCGTTTCGTTTCGTTTTCTCACGGGGCAAACACACCTTTGTCCGCTGCTTCGCGTCCCGGGATGTGAACAACAGTCGATCCGTCGAGTTTATTCCCGGTTGCGCTCCAGACACACACACAAAAAAAAAAAAAAAAAAAACTACAAAAATGGCAGGAATCTTTTCCAAGCAGAATTTCAGCTTCCTCTTTTCTTTTCTGGAAATGAAACCTAAGCAATGGAATTCCAGTTTGTAGTTTTCGCTCCCTCGGTTCCTGCTTTTGCTCTAACGACCCACGACACCCAGCCCTCGGGTTGAGGAACCACGCTGACGACCCTCGTCTTTGCAGTTTACTCCTTTTATTTATTTCTTTGGTTCTATGCGGGCTGTTAACGTAGGAAGTCTTAACGCTTATCCTCTTTGCTCAGGGTTCCATGAAGTCATTCACACTTTTATACAGAGGTTTTATTGTGAAGGAGAAAGTAGGAGGAAGATGGACCCGATCACACCTGGCGGGTCTTTTTCCTCCATATATACCCGATTTCGCTTCGAGTCAGGGCTTTCTGACGCGGCTTGTGGAAACCAAAGACTGTCGGGCACTTTAGTTCATCCTGGTAACCGTAACGGAGGAAACCCTCGTGGTTGTTTGGCTCTTTGGACTCGGCAAATACTTGACGAAAAACGACGCTCTCACCCAGTCTTATTTTTCTTTTTTTTATTTTGTTTTTCCGATGTGAGGGCGGTCGGCAGCGGGATCGATTTACCCCCCCGTCGATGGATCGGGGCTATATCTGCTGTATGTCGAAATACCCGCAACATATCATATTGTATCATATTATTATTTTTTATTATTTATTAGTCAGGATATTGGGTTATCATTCGAAAATATTGCAAAAATCGGAAGAAGAAAGAGAGAAAACGCAAATTGGTGCGTTTTCCATTCACCACAGCTGGTACTCCATAATGAGCAGTAGGGGACGCTACTCAAAGAGACGATCTTAGTCGCATCACTGTCGGAGAAAAATCCAAATGTATGCAGATGATATGATTTTATCCATGAGTGATATTCGCCCAAGCAACTACATCGTGTCTGTTTGTTTTATTGTTGTTGGGTGTTTTTTTTTTTTGTTTTTTTTTCTGGTGGGGGATATCAGGGGAGCTGCAGTCTCTTTCCATCCCAGCAGGAAGTCACTCTTCTCACATTTAACACTCCGTTCCGCAGCCACCCCAGTGCAACAACATGGCGTTCAGTAGGAAAATTTAAAAAATGGCCAGAAAAGCAGGTGGATGGACCCCCGCTCAGAGAACAAGAGACACAGTTAATAAACTGGTAATCACACCTTTTTTTTTTTTATTCTATTTTTTCTGAAAGTGATGATTAATTCTTACCCCGCTGCGTTTTGTTTTTTTTTGTTTGTTTTTTGGGGGGAAATTAAAAAAAAAAAAAAAAAAAAACAACTAACTTCTGCTTCATTGATCGTCCAACACCAACAGAATATTAGAGTCCTGTGAATATGTAGCATGGGAGACGGTGTGTAGTTTTAAACAAATAAATCAATCAATCTGTAAATAAAAATTAAATACGAGAAAATATCTAAAGCTTTGTTGGAAAAAGACCTGAAAATAAATGGATGAATCAAGTTTCAGAAAATCGGCAGCGAAATATCTAAACGATGAAATTCTACCAGCGGCTGGGAAAGAGCTCAACAAATGCGAAACGGGCGGAGATCAGTTTAGGAGGAACTAATCGGATCTTCTCCGCTCCCGCGGAAGGAAAGGTCGCAACCCCACACACACCCGCAGCTGGGTTGTCTTTTTTTTTTATTTTATTTTTTATTTTTTAAACTACGCAGTGACAAAACCCGAGGGGCTTCGCGGGGGGAACCATGTCCGGTGCCTTGTGAAAAAAAAAAAAAAATCTTTTCAAGAGCTACAACAGCAGGGAGTGTTTAAGGGTTGCGTTTGAATCGCATTTGTTGTCGTCACGTCACTAAGACGGATTTCACTTTGACCCCGGCTGAGCGACATATCCGCGCACACCTTCACATATCAAACATTTCGTCTTTTGTTGTCAAGTTCTATTTTTTATTTTTTATTTTTTTCTTTATTCTTTCCCGAGACGGCGCTCCATAAGTTGTCGGCATTCAGACAATCATGTCCACCAATCCAGTCGGTTGTTTTTATTGTCGCTCATTTTAAAATCACGGAAATGACTGAAAGAAGACGACTGACCCTTTAAAAATGAATAAATTAGTAAATAAAAGGTACTTTAATAAATTAAATGGAACAGTTTGAAATGAACTTGAAATTAGCATCAAAATCAGAGGGCAGTCCCTGGAAATAAGAATTTTTATGAGGAATTTGGACTAGGGTTCTGTCGAGAGAAAACAAACATACCTGATCAGGTATCAATAAGTGCCGATACCGAATTTCTGAAAATCTGGATTTTATTTTATCCCTCCCCCCACCTCAGTCTACAAGTGTCATCTCGTCGAACACCGAATCATTTTTTCACTTCGACGGGTCGAAACAACTTTGCTATGCATTCACTGCTTCGGGGGGGGGGGGGAGTGAATCCGCGGTGCGTTCAAGGCCTTCTTTTTGTAGTCGTTCCTGTCCCCGTAGCTCCCGTCGTTCGCTTTCAAAAGCGCAGTACCGTTGTTCGTCCCACCGCAGACAAGGGCCGGCGCCCATTTTGAAACGGCGATTAAAAAAAAAAAAGGCGTTGTGCTTTCCGGGTTTCGTATGCCGTGATTTTCCTCCTCTTGGAGCGTCGTTCATCGTGCTGCACCGCCGGGTCTGTAAATGCAGCACCGCGGCAACCTTTGACACTTCCTGCCCCGCTTTATTTTTGATAGCCTTCTAGTTTTTCATACTTGTATATCAGATTAAATGCATTAAGCCCCTCCACAAACTTTTTTTTTTGTTTGTTTTGTTTTGGGTTTTTTTTAGTAGCGTGTCCTTTCCCGGAGGCGTTCTCCCTCCCGAAAGGAGTCCAGACTGTTACGTGGATGTAAGAGGAGAAACGTACTGTAGCTGCGACCCGTCAACTCACAGCACCCTTTAAGATTCAATAAAACTTGATTTGATAGACCGTTTTGAAACAAAGTCTCTGGTTTTCATTTGGTCTCTTGTTGAGTGTGTGTGCAGTTTATATATATATATGTGTGTGTGTGTGTGTGTGTGTGTGTGTGTGTGTGTGTGTGTGTGTGTGTGTGTGTGTAAGAATGTGAATTTTCAGTAGATGTGTAGGTTTACAAATTCAGGTAGTATTTTTCGTAATTATTACATTTTATATGCATTTGTTCTATTTTTGATCTATTTTTTTCCGACAACCTGTATTTTTCTGAATTCATGTTCTGAATATTCAGGTTTGTTTAAAATAATTTCAAGTTTGATATTATTAGAAGCTCAAGTTGGGTTGATTTTTTTTTTTTTTCTTTTTTTCGTTTTTAATTAATTTTCAGATATTTCTCTCCCAAGTGTTTCGTCTTCCGCTTGTCATGTCGGGCCGTGGCCACAAGAGGGCGCTGTTTCCTTGAGCTGGACACGAGAAACCGTGAGAAGTCACACACAAAACAAGACGATCCCTATTTGATATCAAACTATTTTTACTTTTGCTGTTACACAGCTTCTGTTTTTTTCTTCATGAAAATACCTGGAAATGTATTATTTATTTTATTATTTAAGCGAATTTTATTTATTTATTTATTTTTATTTTTTTGTCAGATTCATTTTCACACAATCCCAGTCTAATTTTATTTTTGGAATTTCAAATATTAAATTTTTTTTTTTTTATCTCTGCTTCGTCAATTTCTCATTTATTTTTTTAGGATATCCTGTTTTTAACTCGTTAAAATGTTTGAAAAAAAAAAAAAAAGAACAATTTGATCATTTCCTGCCTTTGCCGTGTTTCAACGACGCAACCGGCCACATGTTAATACTGATAGTTATAACGAGTGATGTTAACACATTTAAAATAGAGAAGTATAAATAGGCGTGGCCCCGCCTCTTTACTACTTGACCTTTGACCCATGGATATAACGACACCTTTGCCGTTTCGTCCGTGGTTTCCAGGCTGCGGAGTGCAAACGTGTAGGGGGGGGGGGAGCTAAAGCAAAGATTTTGAAGTAATGCACCCCGCCCCCGCCCCGTTTCATCTTCGCCCTCCCCCCTTTTGCATCCCAAAAATACCTCCGTGAACCTGTTGCTCTCGAGCGGGAGCCCGGGACGGCCTCACTCCGAGGGCGGCTCCGGCAGGGCCAAGGTCTGGCTGCTCCATCCCGGCGGAGGACGAGGAAGAGGAGGAAGCCGACGATGGCGTGAAAGAGTTTTCTACCGTGAGTGTTTTTCCCCGAGGCTTATAAATAACTGCTGCTTTTCCAGAGAAAGAGAGAGAGACAGAGAGAGATCCTTCGGTCCTCGACGGGACTTCGGTCGGCATGGAGCCGTGAACACGTCTGAGGACATCCGTTGAAGATACATCCGATTGTCTTGCGACCCGACGACGTTTCCCCGGAAACCCGCGAGGCAGCGAGAAGCCATGGAGGGAGCCCGGGAGGAAACGAGTAGCGAGGCTCTGGCCCGGTTCGAGGTCACGCTCCAAGCCGCCGTCCGGGAGGTTCACGTCGACGTCGGCGCCTTCAAGCAACGGGTGGAGCAGCGCATGCGGGACCTGAGCGTCTCCAACCAGCCACTGGCCGAGGCGGTGGCGCGGCTGCAGGAGGAGAACCGGCAGCTGCGGGCCGAGCTGGAGGCCCTGAGCCGGCTGGTGGAGGGCCTCGCCGGCGCTGGTCCGACGCTGGTCAAGAGCGGGGCGGACCCGGCTCAGACCGCGGTCTCGGACGGCGGCCGGTCGGGGGGGGGCAATGCGGGTTCGAGCCCGACCCCCCCTCCGTGGAGAGCACGGAGACAGGCCGACGCCAACGTGAGTATCATTTTTGCCTCTCACTGTTTCATTTCCACGTAAAAACATCCGCTTGTCGAAACCCCGCGCGGGTACAACGCAGCATCATCCGCTCGATGAATGACGAAACCGGGACGCCGAAGAGCGTCCGTTAACGGCTTAACCGTCAAAACGACGATGTCGTTTCGCCGCCCGAACCTCACGGATCATTCGTCGTTCACCCTTGATTCTCTTTACCACGGGTTCACCCTCGACCCGTCACACGCTGAGAGACATATCACCATTCACTCGCTCATTCACACACATAAAAATGATAAGAATAACAATACATTTTATTTCAGGTGCCTTTTTCAACACTCAAGGACGCTATATAGACACACATAAACACAAAAAACTGATTTAAAACAAACAATGAAAGGGATTAAAAAAACATATATATACATATAAACACATACGCACATATAAATACATAAATATGAATATATAGTTCTTTACGTTCATATACATACACATATAAATGAATAACTGAAAGTCACAGAGTAGCTGACGTCAGCTGGAATAGGCGGCTTGAAACAGATGTGTTGCGAGCAGTGATTTGAAGCATGGGAATGACAATTTATGGTCTCCGATGAACCTGCAGCTTGTTTTTGGACTGCGGGGGGGAAACCGGAGAACCCGGAGGAAACCCGCGCACAAAGACCAGCGGCGGAACAGAACCAACCCGTCCTCTCTTATGTATTAGCTTTGTTTAAATAATAACAAAGCGTTGTTTCCCCGTCCAAAGCACGTCCGGAGTGCGTCCCCGAGTGCTTGGCCTGAGGACGGAGGACGGGTTTGCCGCGTTCACTCGCCAACCGCTTCGGTTGTCAGGAGTCATTTCGCAGTGTAACAACTAGTTGCAGATCCCACCCGGAGCTCCCCAGTCCATCTTCACTCCGGCGTTCTCTCCTCGCCCAAAAGGTCGGGGGGGGGGGAGGAATTCCCTGCCAGCTGCCTCTTTCCAGGAAAAGAGGCGAGAACGGGAATATAAATAAATATCTGGACGCGCGGCGGCTCCCGCCGTGGAGCCCCGGGCACGGAGGGGCCTCTCGTCGGTCTCTCCGGCTAAATGTCAGCACGGATCTCTGCCCACCCCC
>CAAKHD010000667.1:10346-32376 GCA_901007705.1 Fistularia tabacaria
TGCCCCAATCTCAAGATCATTGGTGTGTGTGTGTTTATGTGTGTGTGTGTGTTTGTGTGTGTGTGTGTGTGTGTGTGTGTGTGTGTGTGTGTGTGTGTGTGTGTGTGTGTGTGTGTGTGAGAACGGTCAAAGAACGGCTGCCCAGTCTGAAGCCCGTGCAGCTTGCAGTGAGTTAGCGGGTCCGAATCCCGAGTTCACCTCATTATTATCTGCTGAGAATTTACTGTTATGTTTGTATACGTTATTCATCTCCGCGAGGTTTGCTCAGCGCAAAAAACCTCTCCTCCTGCCTCGCACCGGGAAAAAACCTCGATAAACATCGACGGGGTTCGATACGCCGCTGCCAGAGCCCCGACCATGTTCGAGAGAAGAGTGAGAGCGCATTATACGTTTAACCATCACACAATTGGAGGTCAGGAGGGCTTCGCTCCGCTTTATGCCCACAGCCGACCTCCTGCCCCCGCCTCCGCCAGCCAAAGCAATATTGCAGATATCGGTGTTTTGTTTTTTTTCCTACACCGAACTACCGGAGGAGATCAGGGCAGCTTGTATCCTCTTTCAAGTCGGTTTGATTTTCATTGACCGAGCTGAACTCTTTGCAATCGGACGTAAAGCTGCTCCATTCCCTGTTGTGAAGAGCGTCCCATAAAATGTGTTGCTACTGCACTTTTACAAAAGTGATATAATAGATTTATATCTATAGACTGTCATCCGATGCCACTTTTTTTTTTTCCCCCGATTACCGGTAACGCAGCTCTCCTCCCCTTGAACGCAGCCATCTTGAAGGTATTTGTTTTGCGAGGTGGAGATTGAGATGGGCACGTCGGATCCCAAAGCAATCGTGTAGAGTAACTCGATGGTTTCAGAGCGAAACGCCTGGTAGAATAATTAAGTCCACCCCAGCAGCTTCCTCCACTGTGACCCGCCAGCACATCGAGTCGGATTTTATACCTTTCTTTCCCCTCTCGCTCTTTGTTAAACATTTAAGAACGCATCGAAACGCGATCTTGCGGCCGACGAATACGTCGCCGGGACTCAAAGCGCTAGATGGCCACGGAAGGCATTTTTTATTGACGGAAGTGTTTGATTGTGAAGCGATGACAGTCCAACTGATTAACCCAAGACAACAAAGAGATCCTGCGCTATTGCTATTATTTTGCAGCAATGCTCGAGATTAATGATCAATTAAGGTGAGGGAGGCTGGATAATGTTTGCGCCATTAATGGTGTTTGACACTGTTTACCGAAGAGGGCTGCAGTGGTGCCTCTCCGTCATAAAGTCACACACCTCACGTATAAATCATTGGACGAGGTCCTTTTTTCATTATATTGTTGTATTTACTCGGTCTCTAAATATTTCTGATGACCAACATTGAAGCGCCGTCCGAAAAGCATGACCCGACTGTCCCGTCGTCCATTAGCAGCTCCGCGTTATAACCCGGCCGTTCTCCGAACCGACATGAACCCCACCCCATCCCATCCCCCGACCCCCTTGCGCTGCTTTAAATGACAAATATGGTTTCCGTCACGTCAACTTACTCGGGAAAAAAAAAAAAAAAGGAGGAAAGAAAGGAAGGGAAAAAAAAGAAAGACCTTGATAATGGGTCAAATTGCATTGTTTCTGCTATGCAGGGGAGCTTTATGAAACACTCCTTTAGCCCCGGCGCCTGTTGAAAGGTGATCAGGGAATATTAGGTTTTGCCTGGGAATCCGCGTCACAGGGCCTTTTTGCCGAACACGTCAGCCTCCCAGCTCGTGGACTCGGTTATATTATGTGATATGTTCAGTTATAGTCGAACGTAACTAGCGGCGGCGTCTTGATTGACTCATTGTGTCATAGCTAATAATATCACTGCCTCTCTCGGCCTCTCCTTTTCTGACTTTTGACTCCAAACTCAAAATCTGATTTAATACGTGCGTGAGAAGTTTTTGTCGACGGATATGTGTGTGTGTGTGTGTGTGTGTGTGTGTGTGTGTGTGTGTGTGTGTGTGTGTGTGTGTGTGTGTGTGTGTGTGTGTTTTGTGCGCGCACTATGCGTCTCTGTTTGCCGTGCGAGGCGTGTGTCTGTTTGTGCATGTGTGACTATATGCATGTTCTGAGTAATGGGCTTTGTGCATCCTCTCTTGCTGATGGCCAGGATGTATCCATGGCAACGCCAGGTCGATCCTCGCTGTAAGCAGAGCTGGTGAGAGGGACTTGAAAGGGAGCATTAAACCTCTTCTCTCATCTGTCCTGTACTCCTCTCTCTTTGACCACGGTGAAATGCAGGGGCCTGGTTGCAATTCCCCACCGTGGGGACGACAGAGCCGCGGCTGGAGCATCGCAACACTGCCACCTTTTGGCCCGGTGCGAACAAACGCATCCAAATCCACGGCTTCTTTTCTCCCCGTTTTCATCCTGGAGCACCAATGAATGAGTGAATGATCTTCTATCAATACAACCTTTTTTTTTATTTTTTTCTTAATGCAAAAGAAAATTGCGACTGAGAAATATCACTGTCTCACCTCTTGGCTTGTAGCTCAGAAGTTGAGATTTTTTTAATTTTATTTTTTAACCGAAACAAGATGCTTCAGCTGTCTCACACAGTGATGGTCATTTCGGGGTTTCTCCACATTCCTGGCTCAGAGTAAATCTGTTTTTAGTTTTTTGTTGTTGTTTTTTTTTCCTGTCCTGTTTTTCCTGTTTACTGTTAGTCATTTTAGTTGTTTCCGCAACTTCGCCGGGGTCCAAATGACACAGCAAAGTATTTGCTTACACGGTGATAAATAGTTTTAATCGTTTCCAAGGGTGAACACATTTGCCCGCAAAGCACTGCATTCACAAATCTTAACAAACCTAAGAATTAAAGTATTATTGGCAGCTGAAAAGTAGCAGGTGTGGGTGTCCCACAACCCCCGAGTGTAAGATAAGATAAGATAAGATAAGATAAGATAAGATAAGATAACATAACATAACATAACATAACATAACATAACATAACATAACATAACATAACATAAAATAAGATAAGATAAGATAAGATAAGATAAGATAAGATAAGATAAGATAAGATAAGATAAGATAAGATGATACTTTATTGATCCCCATAGGGGAAATTCGGGTGTTGCAGCAGCAACACTAGAGGGAAAAGAAAAGAAAAACAAACAAAAAAAACAGGAAAGATAAATACACACCTATGACAGTGCAAACACATACGCACATAAGTCACCATACATTCCACACACACATATACATACATTTTTACACACATACCCATACCTACATAAATATATATATACACATATACACAGTATACACAATATACATATACATCTATATACATACACACTGACACATAGATAGCACAAAAAAAAAAAAAATTAAATAGCATGGGCAGAAATAAATAGATTGAAGAACTAAAGTGCTCTGTGGTAGTTATGGGCACCACACGTGCGAGTGGGTGACGGAGTGATGGGGTGCTAGTAGCACAGATGCTCCCCAGGTAGTCAGAGTTGTGTCCCATCCAGACTGCGGTTATCAGACAGTCTGATGGCCGTGGGCACAAAGGAGCGCCTGAAGCGTTCAGTTCTGCACCGGGGTGGGATGAGCCGCTGGCTGAACGAGCTGCTCATCAGCCACTGATACTGATTGATATATTAATCAATATACAGTGTGATCAAATCAATAATGTAGCGTGGAAAATCAGTGCAGCACATCTGGCCATGTATGCTGCACCCGGATGTTGCCTGTCAAGCCCCTGAGTTGCTTTGTCACGGCTGTTTCAGCCGTGATGCTGGGTGTTGACGGGATTCTACGTGCCCATGCTGCCTCCTGGTGGACGCCAAATACCTGTATTTTCGTGGGACCAAGCACTGACGAGAATCACGCGTGTAAAGACTGACAGAAAAGATCTTGCTGTTCGCACCACGCACAAAAGGCAAAACAAGCAAGCCGGTTGCGACGCCCGTCCCGTAAATCCCCACCCGCGGGCCCACGAAGGAGATTTATATCCACACAAACCCAATAGTAATGATAACAGGTCGCTGCCCGGGCGGCCGTTGTCGTTTCCTCGGCAAACGTTTCGCAACTTGCCATGTTTGTTGTGTTAAGCGTGTACAAATACTCAGGCAGCGCTCCCGGATCGCTGGGGGGATGTCACGGGGGAACTCGGTGACCTTCTTGTCAGGCCGGCGCGGATGCCGGAGGCTATCTTGGCGATCGTTCATGAATATTCAGGCGACGGAGTTTTTCAGGCCCCCTGATTTTTCCAGCAAGCTCTCGGGTGCTGTCGGATCAAGGCCGAGCCAAACGGCCGGTGTTTGTTCTCGTATCGTGTCTGACAACATTAGGAGCAGCAGCTCCACACACACACACACACACACACACACACACACACACACACACACACACACACACAGTCACCTTCTCCCTTGATTTCCAGTGTTGGTGATTCACCGATGAAGACCCATTTGGGTGTCTATGGTTCCAAATCACAGCGGCTTAGTTTGGGGGATGAGTTTGTCCTCAGGTTTAACGTGTCTGTTTCCTCAGAGGTATCTTACGGGATAATTTGCTCCAGGTTTAAGAAGCATGTAATCCCTCCCCCCCTCTCGGAAACGTGTGTAACGTTTAATCTCCCGGCACCATCGCGTCTCTGAAAATAATCCCGGCAGGCTAATGGTTGCGGATCAATACGGACGGACGGGTCTATTACATTTCTTTTTTTTATATCACAACCAACACCACCTCGGGGAATATGTATTTATCTCCCGATTCAATAATGGAGGGATCCGTTTGAGGTGTTCCTTTCCCCTCCGATGCCACTCGTACATGTTTGCATCGGCCTAATCCGATTTCTGGAGAACCGCTCGCAGCTACACCGGCTCATAATTTGACTGAGGTCTGCCCGGCAAACCGAGGTGTCGGATTGTAATTAACAATTGAGTTTTCCCGCTCTGCGGCATCCGTTCGCTTTATTGAGGAGATACCCATTGCTGGTGAACTTGATCCCAGCTCCTTGGCCTTCTTTTAAAATTCCCCCGCGGACGCGCGATGGTGCAAATACGCCAGACGGCCGCGCACGACTTATGTTTCCGTTCTGATCCTCAGTCATCGCCACCCGCTTCGATTAGCGTTGGATTACGCAGCTGATATCACCTGCGTTTCCGAGGCGCGGTGAGATCATCCTGAACGGCGAGACCGGAGGAAATAGTGCTTTGGTTTGCCTTTCCCTGACTTTTGCTCTCACGTCGTCACGCCTCGTTTTTTTTTTTTTGTTTTTTTTTCCCGTAAATGGTGAAATTCTGCCCCGGAGCGGTGACCTGTAGCACGGGCCCAGCGGGAGTATACTATATCCTCCCCTCATAATGGCATCGCCTCCTTATCCCCTCCTCTTCCTTCTCCTTCTCCGTCTTCGTCTGTATTTTGAACTTGCTGGAAGGGATGGATTCCACACCCCCCCCCACCCCCCCAGCCAGACTCACAAGGACAGATCCTCACACATCAACTCCTTGTGGAGGCGAATGCCACGAGGGGCAGAGATCGCACTCCTCGATTCCGGACGTATTTTGACTTCGCTTCACCTCTCGCTCGACGCCGTCTCGCCTCTGACGGCGTAATCGCGCCCTCTGGAATTTCCCCTTCTTGTGCTTTGTTTGTGAACGACGGGATCGATTCGGCCGCACTTGTGGGTTTTTATTTCGACTTTGGGTCGTTTTAACTCTTGGATTTTGGACTCGTTCTTCAATTAGCAATCGCTAATCGTTCACCCATCCGGCCACCATGCCCGTCCGGATCATGTGCACCATCTCCTTTTCCGCTGATGACGAGCCCGGCGGCGGATACGGCAAGGGCGGCTTCGATGATCACTACAGGCGCGTGTCGAGGGGCTACGGAGACTCGCAGGAGTTCCTGGACGGGTGCAGTCACGCGGACGATTACGAAGACGCGGAAGAGGAAGTCGGCCAGGTGGACGACCTGGCCACGTTCTTCAGCGGCTGCTCGCTCCACGGCGCCAACCACGTATTCGTGGAGGACAAAAAGTTCGGCGTTCGCCAGGGCTTGTGGGCAACGGTCTTCACCGTCGCCTTGTCGGCGTTCCTGTTCCAGGTCGTGGACAGGGTGATGTACTATCTCCAGTACGACCACATCACCATGCTCGACGAGAAGGTGGCAACGAACATGACGTTTCCGGCCGTCACCGTTTGTAACTACAACTTCATCCGGAAGTCCCAGATGAGCTACAACGATCTCATTTTCATGGGTGCTTTGCTGGGCTTTGAAGAAGGCATGGCGCCGGGTTTCCCGCTCGCTCCGGAGCCATACCGCCCGCTGGGTTCTCGCTTCAGCCTGGACGAGTTCTACAACCGCACGCGGCACCGCATCGAGGACATGCTGCTGGAGTGTAGCTTCAGAGGCTTAGAGTGCGGCCCGGAGAACTTCAGAGAGGTAAAGCTACCCCGAGAGCTCTCGCGTCCGACAGGCTCTCAGGTCGTTTGATCTTCAGGTCCTTCGGCTTCAGCTCGGGCAACGTACGAGCGAAGTCCGAATGGTAAAAATAATCTTCCTCTGTAAGTTCAAATAGAAGCTTTAATAGTAATCCAAATGCATGTTTGATTTGACATTTCTCTCGAGGTTGATCATATTTCAAGTAAATGAGTAAAAGTGAGGTTTTCGTTTTTCCAGTCCTGGTTACAAATCTTAATAGGACCTAATAGGAGCTCATATAAATATTATGGGTTGCTAAGGGTTATAAATATTTTTTGGTTTATTAACGCGTGTATATAATGAAAAATAATCACATTTGAGTATTTTCATGAATTATATATATTGATATTGCAAACATCCTTGATAAGGCTTGTTGAGCCTTAACTACTTTAATTTATTGCTTCATAAAGATTGATAGGCTTTATTGTAAATTAGCTACATATTAAGATTAATTTTTAGTATAGTTAATGGTAAATATCAAGTGATCATTCATGCCGTATGATGCACTCACTTGTGCTCTTCTGCAGGAAACAACTCGGAAGTGTCAGCAAAGCCAATTAAAGTTTATTAAAAGATAATTCGTTACCTTGCATCGCTCCCTAGATAAGCACAAACTGCTCAAGCACGTTAGCAAGGGCAACGCCAGTGTGCAGTAAAATCCCTTGCGCGCCCATCGATAAAAATTTGAAAAAGAGCAGAACCGAAGCAGTTTCTTACTACGACTCCTGCTGCTGATTTTAAGAGGGCAACGTTGTCGGTTGGGACAGGCCCCTCGATCGGAAAAAGACGCTTCCGGAATATGCGTTTTTTTCAGCTGCCGACTTGTGTCCCTGCGAGCATGCACATCATACAAAACACAAGTGGAATGCTGAAACCACCGTGCAGCGTGTTGACAATATCCACCTATTGGTATATTGATTTGCTTGACCTTTTGCGAAAGTATGGACAGACTGCTAATGCATGTACAGAGGTAACATGAGCCGCAGTTACGCAATCGTGCAAATACAAGCATATGAAACAACGCTGCCATTTATACTAACAAGGTAACATAATGCCTCGGGTTTTTTTTCCATTAATTCTGAATAATTACAATTTAGAAGATTGTCGTTTTAACACAGTTAATTGTGCTATGATGTTGAAAAAAATGACATGCAAATACTGATATGAACAATTGAGGTCCCTCAACGTATCGCATCAACTAAACTGTGCGTGCGTGCGTGCTTGTGTGTGTGTGTGTGTGTTCGTGTGTGTTTGTGTGTGAGAAGACACAGCTATTTATTTTTGAACTTATACGCATAGTCTCTCAATAAATTTGCATAATCATTGACTTGAGAGTAAGCAGGCAGAGGCCGAGGGCTAATTATTGCTCGTCCTATTCAAGCATATCCCTCGACCGATGCAAAACAAGGTAGAAATATAGGACGTGAATAATGGAGTTTGGGTCTAAAATTGCTGCCATGAATCATTTTAAATTTTCAAGGCTATTTTTCTTGGACACCCGACATAGGGCCGCCGACTTATCTCCGCGGCCGCCCCACTGTTTGACTCCCGAAACCGAATCAATTACCGTGTATATTTTTTAAACGTTCTCATTTTTAACGTTTAAAGAAAAATTACACATCATCATTTCTTTCCCTGATATAAAGGAGGTCTTTAAATGCACAAAAACCTGGAAAAGTTTTCAATATTTAACAATGTCCTAAAAATTTAATATGAGGGATCTTATGAATAATGGGCGTGCAGATTAATGATAGTAAGCCATAATCATTTCTATTCCAACGGTTCATTTTTAATTTAACCCTATACGACAACTCTCACAAAGACAGACTCCAATGCGGAGACAATCAGAGAGGCAGAATATTCAACTTTTTTCAACTTATTTGGTTGTGTGTTTGGTGTCCTAAACTCCCGAATGCAGTGTGTTTGTCTGTGTGTGTGTGTGTGTGTGTGTATCTGTGTGTGTGTGTTTCTTGCATGACTGACAGTCTAGAGCAGCGGTCCCCAACCTTTTTAGCACCAAGGACCGGATTAATGTCATACAATATTTTGACGGACCGGCCTTTAAGGTGTGGCGGATAAATACAACAAAATAAAATTATACGGCTGGCATAAAAACAATGTTATAATATAATAAATGTGAATCCACTGTGTGCTCCTATGCAACTTTACTAGCAGCATCATAACATCGCGCCAACAACATGAGTAATATCCACTCTGCCCCTAACACTCTTTGACTCTGGTCGCTATGGCAACGTTTAAACATGCCTTCAAAATATGATACAGATACGCCACAAAAATATATAGCGCATGAAAATTTTAACTCACGATAACGATGATTCAATGGGAGCCCTGAGCTTGTTTTTCTGTCCTTCGTGTTCCCGTTTTTTTCTTTCAAAATACTCCGAGGACTTGTCTTTTAATTCAGGGTGATTGGTCTCCAAGTGGCGAAGCAGTTTTGAAGACTTCATTGCCTCATTGGCCAGAACTGGCCGCCGCATATTAAGCAGAGCGGGCTTGGCACGTGAGAATCACCTGTTGCGATAAATCCCTATTTTAAGTAGGACTCCTGGTATTGTCTGTTTAATGCAGCTTTCTTTTTCTTGGAAGTCGTGGGCTCTTCTTCTGTCTCTTCACTGGGCCTTTTCCCCTTCACAAAGAAACTTTCCAAAGACGTCTGTTTCTTACTCATTTCGCTAGCTTGTGGGTTAAATTTTAGCGTTCACGTGACCGAGATGTAGGAGAGAATCCGGTCATTTTTCAAAATAAAATATTGTTCAGACTCAGATAATAAATAAAACGGAAATAATGCAATTATTTATTCTTTCTTGTGCGGCCCGGTACCGAATGATCCACGGACCGGTACCGGTCCGTGGCCCGGGGGTTGGGGACCACTGGTCTAGAGCATGGGTGGGCAAAGCATGAATATGAATGAATATATTGAATTGATATATTTTATATTATGAATATATTTTCTGAGTCTGTAAATTAGCTGACAACCTCTGAGCTGCGGCTGCCTATTCTTTCTTTGACTGTTCACTAGCATAGTTAGCATGCTTCGTGGCAAAGTGATTGCTGATATTGTATTCTTTGAAAACCGCAATGCTTTCTTGGCATATCAGGCGTACAACCGTTGATCGGACTTCCATCCATCCATCCATCTTCGTCCGCTTTATCCTTGGTCGGGTCGCGGGGGCAGCAACCGCAGCAGGGAGGCCCAGACTTCCCTCTCCCCAGCCACATGGTCCAGCTCTTCTGAGGGGACCCCTAGGCGTTCCCAGGTCAGCCTAGAGACATAGTTTCTCCAGCGTGTCCTGGGTCTTCCCCGTGGTCTCTTGCCAGATGGACATGCCCTCCCCCGGGAGGTGTCCAGGAGGCATCCTGACCAGATGCCCGAGCCACCTCCTCTGACTTCTCTCTATGCGAAGGAGCAGCGGCTCTACTCGGAGTTCCTCCCGGATGTCCGAACTTCTCTCCCTATCTCTAAGGGAGAGTCCGGCCACCCTGCGGAGAAAACTAATTTCGGCCGCTTGTACTCACGATCTCGTTCTTTCGGTCACTACCCATAGCTCGTGACCATAGGTGAGGGTATGAACAGGACTTCAGTGGAAAAATGTTTTGTTGTCTGCTCCTTATCCAACACTCTGCAAACAGCAGTATGGTTTCCTCCATGGAAGGAGTGCTACGGATGCAGTATTTGCTTTAAGAATGCTGGTAGAGAAGCACAGAGATGTTCAGAGGGAGCTTCATTGTGCCCTTGTGGACCGAGAAAAGCATATGACAGGGTGCCAAGAGATAAACTATGGTATTGTCTGAGGAAGTCTGAAGTAGCAGAGAAGTATGTTAGACTGGTGCAGGACATGTATGCTAGTTGTGAGACAGTGGTGTGGTGTCCTTCATGAGTGACATGAGTGGATTACAAAGGCAGTGTGGGTAGATCGCATGGTGTTAAAAAACTAGACGTCAGCCTGTCATCCGTCCTCACCATGAAATTTGTCACTTAACTGACCAATGGGGGAGCCAGTCTGACATCTGACCATTTCTGACACATGGGTCACCATGCATGCATGTACAACAGCGCTAAGTGCTGCAAAACTCTAGAAAGTTTTTAAACTTAAGAAAGGGTTAAAATGAGTGGAAGAGCTGGACCAAATAAGAATCCCAAGCTTACCACTTCCGTACGGAATTGGAGGAGGACTGTTTTCTACGATGTCATTACAAAGTGCGTTTGCCTCATCTGCCAGTCTACCATCGCTACACCAAAGAAGGGAAATGTGGAGTGGTATTTTCAGACTGTTCATAAAAGCTACGACACCGACTTCCCCAGCCTTTTCCCACATAAAGATCATTAAGTCCAAATACCGTTCTACAATAACTGATGATCATTTGGAAGTGTGTTTGAGGCTGGTTATCAGTAGCTACTGTCCGGACTATACATCCCTGGCTGATTCCATTCAGTGCAAGTCATCAGAGTAAAATGATTACAAAAAATGAACAGAGTTGTATTGTGCAAAATGGGTTCATGCAGTTAAGCAAGGTACACCAACATATATTGAACATATAAAGAATTCTCAATATATTTGTAAATAAATGTTGTAATGTATGTTTTGTATTTTTCTGTAGGTGGATCATTTTGACTTGGACATTGTATAAGTAGCTCACATGCTGAAAAAGTGTGTGCAACCCTACACTGACAGATGAGGTTAGACAGGAATCTCCATGGACCATGATGTTTGCAGAGGACTTTGTGATCAGGGAACAGGTTGAGGGAAATCTGGAGAGGTTGTGGTATGCTCTGGAAAGGAAAGGAATGAAGGTTAGTCGCAGCAAAACAGAATATATGTGTGTGAATGAGAGAGACCCTCGTGGAATGGTAATGCTACAGGAAATGGAAATAAAGACGGTGGAGCAGGTTGGAATGGGTGGAGAAAAGTGTCAGCGCTTTAGCACAGGGCTGGGCAATGAATTTCTACATGGGGCAATATAACGAACCTGAACAGTGTTGGAGGGCCGAAACCAATGATAACAGAAAAGCAACACACTTGTACAACATGAACAGAACAAAATATTTTTCATTCATGTGCTGACTGACCTCATGCAGACTGGACGGGGATGCCCAAAGGGCTGTGAATTGCCCAGGTCTGCTATAGAAGAATATCAGCCAGAATGAAAAGAAAGGTGTACAAGACAGTTGAGAGACCAGTGATGCTGTGTGGTTTGGAAACAGTGGCACTGAAGAGAGGACAGGATGCAGAGCTGGAGGTAGCAAAGATGATGATGTTTAGGTTCTCTTTGGGTGTGATGAGGATGGATAGGATCAGGAATGAGTCCGTCAGAGGTACAGCAGATGATGTTTTGGAGAGAAGGTCAGAGAAGCCAGGCTGAGATGGTTCAGTCATGTACAGAAGAGGGATAGTGAGTGTATTGGGAGAAGGATGCTGGTATTGGAGCTGCCAGGCAGGAGGTCTAGAGGGAGGCCAAAGAGAAGATTTATGGACGTACTGAAAGAGGACATGAAGTTAATTGGTCTGAGAGAAGAAGATACAGAGAAGAGGGTTAGATGGAGGAGGTTGATTCGCTGCAGTGACCCCTGAAGGGACAAGCCAAAAGGAAAAAGAAGACTCTGTGTCCACTCTTCTTTTCCTTGATCCTCTCATTTTTTCAGAGGGGGTTCAGAGGGCAAAGTGAAAAAGTGTCAGAGAGACCAAAACGCCACAATCCAACTCAGGTCTGTGTATGATGAGAGCGCCGCCGCCTACTGGGGGAACGCAAGCTTTTCAGGGAAAAGGTCAAATAGATTAAAACTGAATCAGAAGTGATCAGAACTGAAGAAGCTTCTCGGATGAGAAACATCTCATCCGTGAAGAAATTCAAGTCCAGTTGCCACGACAAGAAGATTTCAACTAAAATAAATTAGGTTTAATTTTAAAAAAATTTCATGTGCTGCGGGCCGGATTAAAAAGCCCAAATGGCCGCATATGGCCCGCGGGCCGTAGTTTGCCCATGCCTGCTCTGGAGACACACTCTGCCATCGTACCTAGAGTGGTCTGCAGCGCAAGGCCTCTCCTTGCCATAATAATACACAACCACGCACTCAAGGTGTGGTAGCCATGTGATTTTACAGCATTAAAAAAAGGGTACATGGGCAAAGTCATTTAGGTGAAATATGGCCCGCTGACGCAGCGAGTTCATCCTCCCCTCTTAAGACAGAGAGCCGTGAGTGCTGTGCAATCAGCCATTTTATTTGCGTGAGATGAAGCCAGTGACCAGGTCTAATACAATAACAGATGTTTCTGCCACGCCGCCGTTCAAAACTCATTCTTGCTTTCATAATGTCGTACCTTGATTTAGATCCAGCGCTCCAGGGCTCGTGCGTTGTCTTCAAGTGCACGTTCCAGCCCCGCATTCAGATAGGCTCTTTTCTCTGGGCCCCAGATTAGACCGTCACTGCCGCCGGATCGAACTTTAAATCTTTCATTATTTGACGCCGTGCTTGTGAGCAAGTGCCGGCTGTTATTCAGACACATCAGATGATTATTTTCAGAGGGAATGTCACAAAAGGCCCATCGTGGCGTCAAAATGGTGAAAACAGAGACGGTTTGATAGGCAAACCAGCCCCTTCGACTTAAAACAGCAAAATAAAGCCGATGCTTTGAGTTGACTACCAACGATTGCTGCCTGTCTCTGTCAATTTGAAATCAGATTCGATTTGAAAGAACAAGGAGGTTTCAACACCAGCTGTTGAAAACAATATGACCTGTAGTGCAAAAAAAAAACCTGTTGGACTTTGTAAGTCTTTGCATCAATGATTGATTAGAACTACTTTACAGTTGTTGTTTTTTTTTCTATTTTATCTTTTTTTTTTTAGATATATATATACATATAACTGATATTTAACTAGGAAAACCGCATCTAGATTATTATTCCCATGAGCCCTCTCCAAGACAGGCAGCAGCAGCGCAGTTAACAAAGTTACAACAACATACCATCTGTGGCCATGTGGTTACTATAAAAAGCTAAGATAGTCAAAGAACCGGATTTCCTGAAAACTATCATAAAGAAACCACGATAAATCCAGGTGAAACAGATGTGTTCGCCTCCAAGTCTTCTAGCATTCTCTTAAAAACCATCCATAATAGGAGTTTACGAAGACAATGTTCATGGCTTATTTAGTTATAGGCTTTTTGAACTGGGTAATCAAGTGCTTATATTTGTTAAAGGTTAAATAACACATGCATCTTAACAAATGGAAATATTTTCAATATATATGTGTAAAGAATTAAGTTAGCATGTAGGTAATTTAATAATAATAATAATTATTATTATTATTATTATATTAATGTTAAATCTAATTTCTCAACTATCTCTAATATAGTTTAATCATGATCATAAATAAGTTTATTTATATTATGAAAAGTAGGAGAATGTTAAATATACTGGCAAACTCTAAAGACTTTCTATGAAATAAAAATGAGACGAATCTATCCAAATTGTAAAAACGCAGTGGTCGTGACCCCGGGGCTTAATTCTCAACCCTGAAACTCCATCTGAGTTTCCAGGTCACCTCTGCATCTGAACAGCCAATCAATAAAATGTATCTGTAAAAACTTAATGTATTTCGGGTGGTTTGACAGCAGCGGTGGCCCCGTGGAGGACGGCGCCGTAGGAGAGTTGGCGCCTGTTTATTGCATCCTCCCAAGAGCCCCGAGGGCCCCACGGGCTCCATTTTTTTTAGACTCGACGCGAAAGCGAGGCGTTGAGATGGACGGGGGCTTTTTTTTTTTTTTTCCTCGCCATTTTATTTGTCTTCCTCTCCGTATGTGCGCGGCGTTCGCCGTCAGTCCAGCTGGACGCGTGCTTGGGTTCCGTCTACGGTCTGTGGGATTTAAAAAAAAAAAATAACAAAGAAAAGCTCACTACATTTTCAATATGGCCTTGCAGGACGAGGCCTGCTTGTTTATGGAAAATCCTATTTCGGATACACAACGATTTAATTAGATGCATGTGCCTGAGGGATGATGAAAAATACATCGATGCTGCTTTTATTAAGGCGCGTGGAACAGGCGGCATCTTTAATCGGCAATTTTTTTTACTGTAACTTCAAGAAGGCCAATTTCTTTTGACGAATATTTTGTTGCGCGTGCTATGTGTGCGACCTTTTTTAATGGAACATCCTGCGTTTCTCAAGTGCTTACTTTCCTTCTTTTTCATCGGCTTCTATTTGATTTGTTTCAGTTAATTTCTCGGGAATACTTTCCCAATTGTCAATTTTACACTTTTGTAGATTTGAGTGCAATTACTCGCTGTATCGTGTTCTGCAGATGCAAGATTGTCTTTCTGCACTGCGTTCCACTGGGTCTCGTTCCTAGCGAGCATCCTAAATAGCTTCTAAATAATTCTTTGCAGTTCTCAAGCCCGCGGTGATCTGACGAGGTTTCTGCAGCTACGCCCTTTTTGCTCGGAAGACCCTTGAATGGAAAATGCTTTGGAGGGGGGGGGGGTCAGTTTGCATCCTTAGTCAACTACCAAACATAGACCATCTGGATTCAGCCATGGTTGGCAGAGTCGGGGTGGAATTGCACATCTCATAGAAAGTAGGAGTAAAGCCGGAAAGCAAGCGCTTTATGTTCGTCACATCCAGTTATACACACGGCGCAACATCAGCGAGATTCAACCACTGCATTTTTAACCCATCGTGGATGAACCGTGAGCAGCAGGCAGCCGCTGAGCAGCGCCGAGGGAGCAGTTAGGGGTTCAGCGAATCGCTCAACAACACTTCAACAGGCGAGAAGATGCCCGGGAATCACTTAGACGCACCATTGTTTGATACCACGCTGCTGCAGATGTGTCGTCTTACTGATATGCGGGTAGCATTTCACAGTTCTAGTTTTTGCCCACCAACCACGGCCTTTACCCCCTGCAGGGTTGAGTTATTTCATACATTGTCTTTTTCTGGGGGGGGTATTTTTGTTTGCTAGGCCAGACTATTTCTTAGGAGAATTGTGGATGTGGTGAAAGAGGACATTAGAGAGGGGGATTACGAGAAATAGGGTGAGATGGGGGAAGATGATCGGCTGTGGTGAAGGGAAGGGTTGTCAAAGGTGGGAAATTGGCAATTTTCCTCAAATTTCTAGAGATTTAACAGAAGGGGAAAAAAGGCAAAGAATTGCCCAAAACAAGACTGTAACTGACTGATTCCTCACTGTTTCAGATGCATGTTCTTGCGCAATACGAGGCATTTCCCTGATACAGGGTTGCAGTCAGATGGTGGTGGACACGTCCAGTCTGTCCGACAGGGTGCGGCTCGAAGCGGCGACGAGCGCTGGTCGATAACATCGACTGCGGACGGGCGGCTCAGATTGCCCCTGTTCCGTCCCGGGGCAGAATGTGAGCCCCCCTCAGAGCGCTGATCTGGATTTCCGCTTCCTGATCCTCCCTGCCCGCCTTTCTCCCGAGATCGGCGTCGTCACCGGAGTCGGCTCGAGGCTCCGGTTACGCCCTTCCCTTCCCTTCCCGTCCCGTCGAGATTCTCCTGCAGAAAAAGAGTTAGAAAAAGACGCTTTCAACCGGCAGATGCCTTGCAGCGCCGCAGCGTCTTTGTGCAACCACTTTGCGTTGGATGTATCAGAGAAAATGTAGACGACTTAAAGCACAGGCCATGAAACCAATGGATGTTCAGACATTATCCTCGCATAAATTAGCTTTCTGCACAACAGCGTTCATTTCAGCCGCCCGCGTTTAAGGTCAATTTGTTTTTGTCGCTCCGCCTTGCGCAATTAGAATAATTAGACCATCACTTTGTCAAATGGAAATTGATTTTTGGGTTGTTTTTTTCCGTTCCCCCTGTTTTAGGGCGCGGTTATTTGGGTGGATTTATTTCATTTGCCAAAGAACAATTCCCTCCCGTTTTTTTTTTTTCGTTTTTTTTTTTTCTAGCTCTGTTTCCTGTTGTTTCATTACCCGGTCTGAAGCCATGATCCATCAGATAATGAAAACGCGGCGTCTCGGTTATTGGATGTCTGCAGCGGTTATAACCTTCGCGGGGAAGACAGATTCGGATCAAAGGCCGTAGAGGGGGGAGAAAAAAAATTGCCAAGTGTCACAGAGGGGCCAGACTATATACTGGACACGACTCGTCAACGTGATGTCAACACGTCTGCCTCTCTAATAATGCCTCCACTGAAAATAGATAACTTAATTTGTACGCCTGGAAGCAGATGTGGGAGCTCGACTTCCAAGAAGTCAGGCAATTTTACGGGAGAATTCAGTGGGAATAAATGTTATCAGTGAATAGCCCGACTAAATGAGGTGTATTATTTACATTCATTTTATTGTCAGTTCAGTTAATGTACACATCTTTATGCCTAGGGAAAGGTTATTTTTTTTCCCGAGCAAACCAGAGCTGAAACTGAGACCGCGTTCGGAAAAAAAAAATAACGAAATTTTTTCTCGCACGGCAGCCGGGTACAGTTTGACCCTAATATGCCGTTTCCCCCCCACCCACCCCCCCCCAAAAAAAAAAAACTTTCATGAGTGCAACCCAGAACATTAAGCAGGGGAACATGCTGACACGGGAAACTTAAGAGGAAAAAGCTTCTCAAAATGAAGAGGAAAAAAAAAATGAAATCTGCAGACATCTGCTATATTTTTTTTTCCATATGCCTCAGATGAATCTAAATATTTAACAAACTAATGTCATGTGTTCAAAGTTTGCCGGTGTACCTAAAATAAGCTGCAGTATGAAAACGATGGTCCAGAGGTGTGTAACATTTTAATGACCATAATGGAAAATGATCATTCACAGTAGAAATATGTATGTGTGTGTATGTGTGTGTGTGTGTGTGTGTGTGTGTGTGTGCGTGTGTGTGTGTGTGCGTGTGTGTGTGTGTGTGTGTTGCCCAACAGAGCTGACCTTCAGTTCAAACCCTGTGGGAGAGTGTGAGGATTTTTGGGTCATCGCATTTATGAATGACTGTTAACACCAAGCACGCCGTTAAACTACTGTTCTGTATCAGGAGCCAATCATATTAACACGGCGCCATTAATCTTGGCACTGCGGCTCAGAAGAAATACTTTTAAGAAATCAACACGGGGGGAGAGGGGGGGGCGATGAGGCTGGTGCTGGTGTGGTGACAAACACACACACACACACACACACAAACACGCGCGCACAAAACTCCTCCGTCCCGAGCGAGCGCCACGAACTTCATAAATGGATCTCAAATTGACAGCTCTGGTAATGAATTTAACGTAAGCTGTCAGAAAGTGCTCAGCGTGGCTGATGAGTTTGAAGGGAAAAAAAAAAAAAAAAAGCATGTGCAAGCGAAACGCTTCATCACCTCCGAGAAGTGACTGACATGAAATATTCATTGTGACACCCAAGATTGCCGTTTGCGACTTTCTGCCATATTGGCTTTTATTAGCAGTTTGTTTTTTTTGTTGTTTTTTTTTTTTCTGTGTTCAGAGTGAGTCACAGTTTCGCGTCACAGGCGAGCGTTGTAACGGCAGAGCTTCAAAACACACTTTAATGTGACTTTTCACACACGTACATTTAACGGAAACAATGTTAAATGCACTGCAGTGGAGACCTGGATTGCAGTCTCATACATTTCGCTGGTGCTTTCAATGCTGAAGTCTTTTGTATTCAAGTTTTGTTTTTTTTTTCCTGCAGTCCAGTTCTCGTTTCCTGACGTGGACCAGTGTAAAGCTGCCATCACAGGGGGGCAGTGTTTTACAATTATTTCTCCAGCCGAGCCTATTGTTCCCTGAACCCTGGAACTCTGGAAACTGAAATTCTGCACCGCACCCACCCCACTTTTCATTTTCCCATCTGAAAGAAGTCACTTAGATACATCGTACACGACATCGTGCCTCCGAGATCCGCCATCCGGTAAATTCTTTACGGTGTTGCATTTCTAACGCTTCCTGAGGGGACCGAAACTGTTGTCTGTGTTGCAGGAGCTTGTGGGGGAGAAAAACAAAACAAAAAAAAAACGCACACAAAAAAAAAAACCCAACAAAAAAATGCAAATCAAACACGATCTGAGGTTCGCGCTCCACAGGATTCCAGAAACCCGGGTCTCGACGACTCTCCGTGTCTCCTCGTCTCTCCGCATCTGCACTCCTCTCCCGACCCATCCCGCTGTCTCTGAACATGCGTCCAATGTCTTTGTATGCCGGCGCGGTCAAACAGACCACTTCTAATTAAATCTCTCATGACTCTCCTTCGGAGTCAAAGGCTGGCATCGCGTACGGCGGAATTGGCTCCCGAGTCCGATGGGAGGATCATGGCTGAGTAATTTATATCGGACGAATGAATTACTCTCGCTCTCCAATAACAGCCAACGCGCACCAATGCTAATTTATCATTAAAGTGGCATAAATTAAAAGGATAAAACATGCACTCCAATCCCAGAATAAGATAAATGACACCTAATTACATGAAAATGAGGGTTCCTGCTGTCCTGTTGGAGCAATTGTATATGAAAAAGAAATATGACAAGTGTCTTTTAAGGGGCCAATAGCCACTTACCAGGAGCTAATTGGGCTGAAGTGAGAGCCTTAATGGCTTCTTAAAGGATTGTAATTCATATCGGAGCCGGAGTCGACCGTCTCACTGTGAGAGAGTAAATGTCACGGCTGGAAGGAGACAGGTGCCATCCTTTAAGGAGAGTCAGCCGTCGCTTTCGCCCTCGCATATTCTTATTGTGCTCATAAATATTGTCACACTCCGATAAGTCCCTTTTCATTATAATAATGAGGTACGGTTGAGTATCTGCGTTGGGGGGTGGGATGGGGGTCAGGGGGGGTCAGTCTAGTTCTAGTACAAGGAACCGTAGATATTTTAACCGCGGAGGAGGATGCCCGGAGTCTAAGAGGCTAGTGTCTACGGCCGAATTGGTATTTACTGCGCTTCCTCTCCGGAGTTTCATAGATGACTGCATCCATCGCGGTCAGCAAGACTCCATTAGGTACCCGGCAGCAGTTCCGAGGGGAGTGTGGAATCAGCAGGACCCCGTTGCTCACCCGAGACAGCGTGTTTGGGTAATGTTGCTTCCATGCATTTAAGGGACTGTTTGAGGTTCAAAGGGAGACAAAGGCCTCATTCTTTATCTCTGTTGTTCTGTCCTTCTGGAGGGCCGGGAGGTGGAAGTACTTGGAAGCTCTCCCGGTGGTTTAAAAGTGGAAGTTTTCATCGTAGCAATGAAGGTATCCGCGAATAACGCAGGCGGGTATTTATCTGAAGCTGTGACAAGATGAAGATTTAAGGACTACTTTATGTCTGATTCTTAAAGCACTTGGTACTAAAAACACCCAAAAACTGACAAGCGGCGTCACGTCCGCCGGCATCGTGCCGTCAGCTCAGGGATTCAGATGATGAGCTGCATTCGGACAAAAAAAAAAAACAGTGCGGGTAGAATTTCTTCCCGGGAACGACCACCCCTGTCCAGAGGAACCTGTTAGATGGCGGGCCAGAGGAGCTCGGATCTCTTCGTCAGTCCATCTCCGTCCATTCTGTCGCAGGAAAAGAAAAGAGCTGAGCAGTGACCACAATAGTTTTGGAAAATGGGCGCTCCGCAGTCCGCAAGGGAGGAATGGCTTCCGAGGTCCTGCTAAGAACCTAAGTCATACGAGTCCCCACAGAACCGTAAAAAGACCCTGCCTCGTCATAGGAGCTTAATTGGTTCTAGGAACTGAGGTCCATGGTCTCTGGCCCTCCGCTGTCCTAATGCATAAAGAGACAGCTTAGCTCCTGAAATACTTATAGGAACAAAAAAAAAAAAAGAAAAGTTCATACGATGCTAAAGTGGCTAAAGATGAGTAAAGATCTCAAATGATCCACCAATGAATTGAAGTCGTTTCATGTGAGGGGAAGATTTGCTGAGCACACGTGTAGAGGATCAACTCCAGCACTCCCACGCCCCCCCCCCCTCCCCTCACACCGGCAGAATTTCAGATAGTGCTGACTGGCGACGTGAGGTGCGGCCGTTCTTCGGGCCTCCGTTGCCCCTGTTGTGACAGGAACGTGAGAAACTGCTGTCGGACTCCGAGGTCGAGGGAGGCTGTGGAACAGAAGTCCGTCGCACTTGGCTGGTCGAAGGCTCTCCGGCAACTACAGAGGCAGCGAAGCGAAAAAAAAAAAAAAAAAACTCCAGCATGGGAAGGACTTTCGGAAGGACAGGGTTGACTGTCAGGCTCTTTAACCAAGGTGAAAGCAAACATTCCTTCAACTGCATTAGAGGAAAACAAAAAAAGGATAATTTGACTAATGTCACTATCCTCGCTGTCATTGGGTGATGGGCAGGTACACCAGGGACCGGTTGCCAGTCGGTCGCAAGGCGACATGTAGAGACGTACAACCGAATGAAGGTCTCCAATTAACCTCCTGCGCCTTTTCGGACTGTAGGTGGAAACCTGAGGAAAAACCCAGCGGACACTGGGAGAACATGCAAAAACTCCACAGTCGACGGGCCCGACCCAGGGACCTTCTCGCTGTGAGGCGGAAGCACCAAAAACTGCGCCGCCGTGCCACCCAGCGGACGGGCCACTTTTTATATTTCCTTAAAAAGTTGAAAACACGCCATTTTCCAAAGGTCTTGGATTATTTGTGAACGCAATTGTAGAACAAAATTGAATGTGGACCTCCGATGACTTTTTGAAACATTTCTTTTTGAGATCTGGAACTCGAACCCCCCACAGGCACTCGGGATTAGATTGGTGGTAAAATGTCTTCAATGTAAATAAGCGGGAAAATGTCTTAAATGGAAATGAGCTCAAACTTGTAAACACGTCCGCCCTGAGCTAATGTTAGTCAGAGGTCTAATGATGGGGGTTTGTTTCATCCTGCCAGCTGCATAATCTCTCTGAGTCTGCCACCGTTCCCATTTTTCAGCGGAAGCGGAGAGGCTGACTCTGCGGAGGAAATGTAAATATTTCCGACAATAACGGCCGTCTCTAAGAGGAGAATACGGAGCAGAAATGCCAGATCGGTGGCGTGTTATGCTCTCTTGATCCCTGGATCGTTCAGAAGATTCAGAACATGATTGTTCAGGCTCTAAGAGATATTGGGGGAACAAATAAACCTTGAAACTCTACACACAAACTTGCAGGCACTCACTCACGCACACACCTATATACACATGGAAGACATCGGCCCTCATATTGCTCTCGGTAAGTGAATATCCAGAGGGACCACTTTACTGCAGACAAAATGAAATCAAAATGAAAGGTCCATTTAGGAGCGACTCGCCGTGGTTGCCGGCTTTTCCAGCAGGCCGATCTCCTTCAGAAACCCTCGTGTGTTTCATAGGTGGTTCAGTGTGTGTCTGGAGCACAGGATGAACCCTAGCGAGCTAATGGCCTCGGGGTCCGAGCTCCCTTCGGAGGAAATGTCTGAAAAGCAAGCCATTAAATGGTGGCTTTTCGGTATAGGGGTGTGTGTGTGTGTGGGTGAGTGTATACGTATATGTGTGTGTGTGTGGTGGGGGGGGGGGGGGGGTTGTGAGAAAGGGGAAAAAAAAACAAGAGAGAAAACCTTAAAAAAAAACAAAAAAGGGGTGACCACCCC
>CAAKHD010000667.1:34321-46821 GCA_901007705.1 Fistularia tabacaria
CTATCAACCCCCTAGGGTTCGTGGCGTTTTGTTAAAAAACGTGGAAATGGGCAAACATGAATCTTTTTTTTTCCTTTTTTTTTTTTTTTTTTTTTTCTTTAGTCCCACAAGCTCTTACTTTTCCTTCTGCGGCTCACATCCAATGAGATATTCAGAACAAGGCTTGAGTCCCTATCAATCATTCTGACCTAAATTCCAGGAGAAACAGGCCTCAGGTAGAAAGAAATACCGGAATTAACCTTTAAGTGCACCGCACCGTGCATGTTTTGGTCAGATTTCTTCAGCGTGTTTTCATGTCTTATAAAATTACTATCAAGTGATGCGAACCCTTTCTATCAAATATCAGTATTCCTCAGAGCCACATTACGAGCGTCATAGCGTTTTAGCATTTTCATCTCGCGTCGCTTTGCCTGCCGCTTATTTTAAGGTGTCAGTCGACGTGAATATGAGCACATGCGACACGTGCACCTGAATCAAAAACTTACCACTATATAACAAATAGATTTACTTTTGCAGAAAGGATTCTCTTGTAAACCGCAGACAGAAAGGGACCATTTATTTCACAAAGGCTCATTCATTCATTTCTCCCTGGAGCGGGAAAAAAAAAAAGAGGTGGCATTCGGCCCACGGGGACCGGGAGAGGGGACTGTTTGCTCTCGCTGGCGGCCGCACTCTGAAAGTCATTCATCAGAACCATTTCCCCTTTCCTAAACTCTCCCCAGCCCAGCTGTCACGATGCTGCCGAGATGAATTAGCTGTGTCATCCTGTGTTTCCCTGCACTGGCGGGGATACTCCGACACCCCCCCCCACCCCACCCCCCTTGGGTTGTAAATATAAATCTCCTACATCCATACACTAATTCCCATTCAGTACAGTTCCTGGATTCCTGGCGACATAACCCAAAAGAAAAAGATCGGGCCTTGGACACTGTCTGACTTATTTACATAAAGCTTCTGTGAACTCCTCGATTTTGAACGGTGTGTGACGGTTCACCCTTTTTCGGGGGAAATTGCAAAAAAGAAAAATAAATAAAAATGAGCTCAAAGGTTTCGCACGTTGCACTCGAATTGTTTTATAGCTCCGCTTGTGAGCAAATATTCCAGTGTCAGTTTTTTCCGTTGAAATCCGTGGATTCGTTCCCCAGCCCCAAAAAACCAAACTGTACTCTTTTGAAAGTCTCGGGGTTTATTTGTGGCCAAAATTCAGAAAGGCATTTCAGATAGCCTTTATTATAACTGCGTATCTGGTGTTTATTTCTCTTTTTGCCAACACCTGAACTTCCTTGAACTTCCACTAAATCAGCACGCAAAAGTAAAGCCGTCTGGCATACGAGACTCTCGCTAACGCTATCTCCAGCAAGCTGCCTTCACCATTCCAAACTAACAATAACTTTTCTACTTCTTGAGAGCTTTGCTTCGTTTACATAGCCATCCCTTTAGCCACGTCAGCCGTCTTTAGCGCATCTTTGCTCTCCAAGATCGTGCAGATGGTTGACTTTGCATTGTCCTGGTGCTCGGCGAGATCTGTAGCACGAACTCTCACGTTTAGCTCTTATTTCCGTCTTCAGATCGGCTGTAATTCTTAACTTCCTCTGAACACCACTCACGCTAGCACTTTTTTCTGGAGGCATAATGAGGGCTAACTTACTGACAAAAGCACAAAAAAGCGTGATAACGGGAGAGAACACAACGGTGAACAATGTAAACAACGCAGAAAGCCCATGAGTTTGTTTGTGTTTTCTTGCACCGAGGCTTGTTCGCAGGTCAATTTACAAAATTGATCGAAAATTCCGTTCGTTAGCCGATTTGTTCGTGATTAGGGGCGTTCTTAAGCCACCGTTCTTCTGTACGTGGTTTCGTCACACGCGCAATGACCTCTCTCTTCATATTCAGAGATATTAAGGTAAACTAACAATTCTATGAATCTATGGTCAGTCCACTCTGGTCGATGTAGATAATTTCACTCGTGAACAATCTTAAATGTACCTTCTTTGTAGCTTATGTTGCTCGAAGGAATATCTTTGCGTTGTATTGCTATTTAAGTTGCATTTGGTAGTTTTATCAGGAGCCGCCACTGAAACAACGATTGACACATCTTACAGAGAATTACCACCAGTCACTCCCATTGACACGTCATATAGAGACATTCAATCCGTCATTCACAAGTTATATAGAAACATACAACCAATCACATCCTCATTCACATGTCTGGGCAATTGAGGGTCTGTGATGAACCTCCTGCATGTTTTTGCACCGTGGGAGGAAACCCAACCAGACACAATGAGATCAGGCAAAACCCCGGCGCTAACCATACATTTTATATTTTGGACGCTCATGCTGTAATAGCAGCTGGCAAACAGAAAAAATAATTGAAAGGATTGTACATGATTGCTTCAGCGTCGCTTTAAATGAGTGGTATGATTTTGTGTTGCTCAATTCTAGCTATATTGTCCACTTTTTGGAAAATGAAATTTACCTCCCCCAAAAATGCAATTTTTATGCTGAAAGAGCCAATGAAACGGCTTGATCTGTTCCTGCATCAAACATCAATTTATACATTACAGCAAACCAAAGGGCCTCACTGTGTCAATTTGCTGTTTGCAGGATTCTATGTGGCTGGAAAGCCACGAATAGCACTTCTCCAAAGAAACCGAAACACGTGTCCGTGGCCTCGGAGAAGTGGTCAATACTGTCGAGCCACTTATTCACCGGTCATTAAAAATGAATTGTCCTTGAATATTTAATTTCGACAAAAGAAAAATGTGCGTGTTTACAGGAGACCCGGCTCGACGCGCCGAGCCTGTTTTTGGAAAACTCCCGGTGCCCGGATTGAGAGTCGCTAAGCCGCGTCGCAAAGCGTGTGTTTATCACCTGAGCAATAACCCATTATTCTCGAATGTTGGCGATGCAGAGACGGAGCCACCTGCTTTTTGTCTCCCCCTCGCCTCCGTTAACGCCACCGCCTTCGTCCGCATCCAAATCAAAAGGCCTCTCCGACTTCCAATCTCTTTTTCAGTATTGATTTCAAGATGGGGCCTGATTACATTTTAGACCTTTAAATCCCGTCTGGACCTCGACGCTCCCCGAGATCCTCCGGGCAGAGGTTCTTTTCTGTTCGAGAAGGGGGGAGGGGGCATTTACGTCGCCATCGTCAACATCCTGCCCGAGATGGCGGGACTCAGTGCCCTCTTTGCAGTCCAATCTGAAGGCGAAATTATCCAGAAGTATCCAAAAGTATTTGCCGGCGAGCCGCCGCCGTTGTTGAATACAATAGTTTTACTTTTTAAATATTACGTTTTTTTCTTGATCTCATGTCTAATATTTTTTTTTTTACTTTCACACGGTTGAGTTTCCCATTCATTGTCTTATCATTTAATCGCGTTTTCAAAGGTGCAAATTTATTGAAAATGCATCGCTGTGATCGCAGTAATGTCCATCGTTCATTTATTAGCGTCAAAACTAGCAAGCCGCAGGAGCTGCAACTTCAATCATGAATAATGG
The DNA here is from genome assembly GCA_901007705.1 of Fistularia tabacaria. Lineage (NCBI taxonomy): Eukaryota > Metazoa > Chordata > Actinopteri > Syngnathiformes > Fistulariidae > Fistularia > Fistularia tabacaria. Next base: position 37,823 of record CAAKHD010000667.1, read on the forward strand.
AGACTATTGACATCTGAACTTTTTTCAAGATCTATCTATCTTGCTCTTTGGGGGATGGAACACATGCAAAGACAAGACATCCTTAAAATACTTTTTTTTTTTTTTAATTGAAATAACAAATGAACAACGCAGGACTCTATGGGAGTCAAATCCCGCCGATTCAAACGCCGACATCTTCTCAAGTCGATAACCGACTGAAGGATTTCCATTTCAACTCTTCCCTTTGCAATCATCTGCTCATCGTACTGCAACGCGCGGCATTAATTTGTGGCTCCTCGGGCGAGTTAATATTTAGATAGAAGACAAGCATTTATATTCCGATAAACATGACCAATTATCTGGGCTTCTCTGGGCAGTTTAGTTATGATAACGTTGCAATAATTTGAAAATCCTGCGTTCCGGCAAATCGCATTTGATGATCAGCGCATAAATAACCAAGGTCATTTATTTTAAACATTTACACCCGTGTTCTTTGTTTGTTTAGAGTGCAATCAGCGTCACAGGACTCTTTCCATGCTTGCGAGTGTAGCCGATTCCTGAATTTCAGCAGTCGGGCGACGCTCGTCGGCCGCGGCATCCAACTCGACCTTTGAGCCCGGGAGATTGAGCGGCCATTGTGAAAAGTGTCTTCAATGGCACTTGTCCCTCACAGCAGATCATGTCCACAATTATCCTGAAAATGGTCCCTCTAAATCACCACCTGCTCCTCCCGCCGCAAAATACTGCAGCCACAACACGTGTCCCCCCCCCCCCCCTTGTCCCCGGCCCCCCCCCCCCCCCCCCCCCCCCCCAAAATACTCAGCCCCAACCCGTGTCCCCCCCCCCCCCTTGTCGCCGGCCCCTCCCCGTCTTCGCCCGCTCCCTCCTGGATGCCAACACTCCCAGTGGGAGACAGATAAGAGGCGGCAGCGGGGAAGAAGTGCAGGGAGAATATGGAGATCACGGGGGCTCAGAAGCCTGCGCTCTGGCAACAGCGAGAGGAGGAAGCGGAGAGGGAAAGAGGTGACAGCTCTGTCGACTCGCAGGCTCAGTCCGACGCACTCAGACGTTCGCCGTTTTATAGAATCCGAAGAAATGAAAGCAAATATTTACTTTCAAATTTGGTGAAATTCTACTAGAAATATCTATTTTCTAACATTTTTGTTTACTTTTCATGATAGGCCTCGCCAACGGAAACAGATTTATTTTCTCCCGTTTTTGTTTTTCAGGTAAAACGCAGCTTTAATGCAGTTTGGTTTCAGCCCGGTTTAATCTTTAGTCTGCTTCATATTGCCTCGCTCCATTTTTCAGCTCCAGAATACAAACCGTCGTCGTCTTTCCACACTATATTGTCGCCTCGTACACTCAGACATTCACCACATATATACTCAGAAGACCTGAAAGAGTATTTTAAATTAAGCCCACTGCTCCGGGGCATATTTTTAGTTTCAAATTTTGGTGAAATTCTAATTTAAATATCCACTTTCAAATATTTTTGTTTAATTTTCAATATACACCTCGCGGACAGAAACAAATTTATTTCCTCCTATTTTTTTTTTCTTCGGTAAAATAAAGTCTCGTAAGCCCGGTTTAATCTTTAGTCTGCTTCATATTGCCTCGCTCCATTTTTCAGCTCCAGAATACACGCCGCCGTCGTCTTTCCACACTATATTTTCGCCTCGTACACTCAGACATTCACCACATATATAGGAGTAATAATAGAAGTCCACATATAGACTCAGAAGACCTGAAAAAGTATTTTAATGAAGCCCACTGCTCCGTGGCATATTTTTCTTCTCGGTTTTGGTTCGATTTTTATGCAAATATCTACTTCAAAAAGTTTTGGTTAATTTTCATTATATACATTGCCGACAGAGACAGATTTATTTTCTCCTATTTATTTATTTTTCCCTCTGGTGAAATGCAGCTTTAATGCAGTTTCGTAAGCCAGGTTTGATCTTTAGTCGGCTTCATATTGCCTCGCTCCATTTTTCAGCTCCAGAATGTTTCCACCTCGTACACTTAGACATTCGCCACATTATATAATCAGAGGAATTAAAAGCAGATATTTAATTTTAATCTAATTTCGGTTGAATTGTAATTATATTATCTATTTACAAATACTTATGTTTGATTTTGATGATGTATCTCGCCGACATAAAAACAGTTTTATTTTCTCCTATTTATTTGTTCTCTTAGGTCAAATGCAGCTTTAATACAGATTCCTGGTGAAATCTTTATTGCCTCGTTCCATTTTTCAGCTCCGGAATACACCCCGCCGTCATCTTCTCACAGTGTATCGTCGTCCGGTACGGTCAGACAGTGGCGCCAGAGGTGGAGTTTTTCCGCAGACAGGGGGAGAGCTGGAGTGTAATTGAGGTTCAGTCTCCGTCTCAGTGTGCCGCCAAAATGACACTCCCATCTACCGATGAGCGAATCAATACCCGGAGAAACCGGTGCACGTCAACCACGGGGCTGACACCGTTTTCCTCCTCCTTTCTTATTTCCGAACCCCTTTTCACCAAAAGCGCGCCCTTTGTTTTGGAAGGTTTTTTTGCTTTGTTTTTTTGCACCCTCGTTCAGGTGGCTTGAAAGAGTTCGCCTCTCGAACTGTGACAAAATTAAAGAGTGTTTCTCATTTTCCCCTCGCAGGGAAAAAAAAAAAAAAAAATCCTGCCAAAAACATCGGTCTCTTGATTACTCTCATCCGCATTAGCTCTGAGCCATCGATCCATTAATATCCCGCGGAAATAGCCTGCAATAGCTCGAGGTGGAAGCAGGCTGAGGATGTCGAGTGAGAGTGTTTCCGTAATTCCATCCTTTCTGTTTCATCTGTAGCTTTGCAGAGCGATCTGAAGTCAAAAATGCCTCTCCAAATGGGAGCTCTCCATGCTGTCAGTCTGTTACGATACCCCGTCAGATTACTGTCCGACGGCGCTCGGGCTTATCTCTCTCACATCCCTGATGTCTTTTAAAGGGCGTTTTTTTCGGCACTTGCGTGTTATGTAACTGCCCGTAAATCTAAATAGATGTCTTCTCCGTTCTAATTGAAGGTGTTTTTTTTTTTCCCTCATTAAAAGTCACTTTTTTATCATAAAAAAAAATCGGATCGACTTTAGACAAAAGCATTGTAAAGCAGGGCTTTATATATGTGCGTAAATTTATGTTTGGAATTTCAAAAAGGGCACATATAATAAATAGAAAGAACTAGATTGAATCTGTTTTTGTCGACAGCAAATTGACCTTTTGTTCGAGGAATCAGAACTGCCCCAACAATTTTGAATGCTTTGTTTGTGTTCTTTAAAAGAGGAATAAGACCAGAGACAGCAAATAGCGGCCTTCACTATATTCTGTGCCCGTCTAATGTTTCACACCTTTCTATCAAAACTAGCCTTGCCCTCCGAATGCCGCCCCTCCCGGCTGACACGCAAGGAGACCCGCGTCGACCCTGACACGCATCACTTGTCCCCATGGCAACCCCGGAGAGGCGTCTCATGGCCGCCAAGCAGTGCTGAATATTCTCCAAATATGAATGCGGGATACTTGCTTATTCTTGAAAAACCTTGGTTCACATTCAAGTTGCCCAGCTAAGGAACAAAAAAACATTTCACTGGAGAAGAAGCAAAAAAGGTCATCCTGCCATTGAAAAGGTCCTGGAAAAGTTCTTGAAACCCCTGGAATCGTAAAATCTGCCTCAGTTGTGCCTTTTTACTGACTCCGTCATACACGGGCTGAGACTTATCCACGGCGCTGAAAGGTCTCGCCTGGGAAGCGGTACTGTCCGTGGTGCTGAATGGCACCGGCCGTTGCGATGACAAAACCCCCAAGTACTTTCAGACTCTTTCAGTTCCAATGTATGTCAAGCGCATTTTCTTGAAATGGGACATTTCATCCGTTGCAAATCCCCCGGAAGGACGTATTCAAGACTTTTGTTCGAGTGATGTATCACCCATACCGCCTTCTTTCCTCCATTGAAAAAGAAACGTATGTCTATTTTCTGATATTGAGTAATTTGATTTTGCAATAATGGACATTTACCTACAGTGTTTATTCTCGCAGTGTACGAAGCACCATTTAAGTATATAATTCATTTCCATATTATATCACGTAGCGCCATTTCTATGTTCTACCAAAATTATTTAAGTTGGCTTGATGTTATTAGTAGACTCACACGAAGATGCTCCTTTCTATGTAGTAATAATACGCAATATAATATGATAGAATGCTATCACCACAAACAATTAGTATATTTTTAGCATTTTTTGAGTGTTAGGATTTTTACACATACATATATTCAATCCATGACTTCTAAATGTCATTGAGAACTTTTACAGTGCACAGGAAGTCGCCCACCGCTGTCAGTAAGATTCCCAGTTTAACTTTTCCATCACGCTGAAAATGCCTAGTACATCCAAATCAAAAGAAGCTGGAACCCTTTTTTTCCGGGGGGGGGGGGGCTGCAGCGGGACTCCTACCTTTTGAAGATAAGATAAGATAAGATAGACTTTATTAATCCCGAGACGGGGAAATTCAATCGTCACAGCAGCATTACAGGGTAGAAAAGATACAAATGATAATAGTGGAAAAAAAATATTCAATAAAGGAAATAGATACATATGAACAAGATACAGAAGTGTACAATACATCCAACAGAAGACAACATTTGAAAATATGAAAAGAAACAAAAAAAAATGCCCTGTGCAGAGAATGGTTATGGAAATAAAATGTGTACAGTGGGAGATGTGGGTAGTAAAAATGAAATGATAATGAGTACGGTGTCCTGGAGAATGTATGAATATGATATACGGTAGACATACATATTGCACGGATAAGTAGAGATGGAGGGGGTGAGGTAGTGGAAAAAAAAAAAAAACAGTGAGGTCTGCGAGCAGCCTCAACACCGTGCTACATTCAAAGAATGTTGGAAAAGGCTCAGCGCCTTGGTTTCACAGCTACCGTTATTTTGCGTGTCGAAGAGACCGTCATTTTTAAACACCCTTGCAAAAGTCCGTAGCGGTCAGAATGGTTGACAGGGGTCGACTCGCCCTCATAAGGTTTGGAGGAAAAGAGCCTTTTGCGCACGAAGTTAGCTTTGCATGACTTCTGTTACAGGATTAAGGATTGGGTTGAGGGAGTTTGACCCGTCAGTACGATGGCTGGGATTTTTTATACTCACCCACTGCCGGTGCATTTTCACCTTTTATTCTTTACCATCTACAAGGTACTGAAAAAAGAAACTGTTTTATTTTTTCATTTTTTTTAAATTGGGTTTCTTCTTTGGTTCCTCCCTGCCTTCCCGCCCCAATTAAATTTGGGTTTTTAAAGTCCAATCAATGAGACAGGATTGCATTGAGTAAGTATGTATATGTGTGGTCCACCGTATCCCTGTTCGCATTCATAATGGTTTCATTAGCAAAACACTAAAATCACAGGTTCAGAGCAGCGGGCGTTTGTTATTCCATTGTTACACCTGAATTGGCGTTGTGATCTTCTGTCAGGCAAGCACATCATTATCCCGTCACCCTGATGGATTGGCTTGTTTCGCAGACACTCTCATGATGAGCTAACGATGGGAAGCGGGCTTAACAATTACTTGGTGCCGAAACTGTCAGGATCAACCTCGGGTGAACTGAGGTGCCGTGCCGACATTTTTCTATATATATAAATGACACATAATCTGAAGTCGTAGCAAAGGTTTATTTTTAAAGTCACTGTCACAGTCAAAAAAGTATGTTGTCCCCCCCCCCCTTGAGTTTGAGTTTCACTGTGTAGCATGATATATGCGCTGAGCCTGACAGCTATTTTTCCACCTTCACTGAAGAAAGTAAAAGTTGTTAGTGCTCGCTGATTCCTCGCGTCGCAAAAGTTTGGAAGACAGTGCTGATGTTATATTCCTTAGACACCAATGGGATGTGGAAATGTGAAGCCTCCGATGTATTAACACCGACAGTGGTCGAGGTAAAGTGGGAAACTTTTAGCGTGTGCAACAGTTAAATTTGTGTGTGTGATGAAAAAAAAATATTGAGTGCTTTTTTTCTTTACTTCTAGAATTTTCAATGAGGGAAAAGTATCAAACAGTCTTCTCATGATTTTGTGACTTCTCTATTGTTCTGCATAAACCACACCCGGCATACTCAATTCGTATTGTACGCACTTAAAATCCTCACACTTCTCTCTTGCCTTGTGCCTTCTCGCTCCCCGTTGTCCTGTCTATGGGACGGGATGTTCACCGCAGGACGCGCAATTCGGCAATAACGCTGCACGAGAACTCATGAATATGTGATGACGCTGTATCACGTAGAAGCCATCATGGGACCGCAGCTGAGAAATCGTCCCTGAAGACGCCCTCACTCAATTTAACACGAGCAGCCACCGATGCACGGGCTCCGTCGTCGAGGCGAATTACAACGCAAAATGTAGCAATGATAGTATGTAGCCGGCCATGCAGTGGAAACTGGAGGTGGATCTAGGTCTTGACAACATCTGGTGCCGAGCCCAGAGCACCGCGGAGAAGTGCAAAGGTAAATCCAGTGGCCTGGCACGGGAGATTCCCTGCGTGTTTTACTTTGTACTTCAAAACATGGAGAGACTGAACTGATAGTTCTTGATTCTGTCCACAATCTCCTGCAGGGCTCTGATCTATGGGTAGGTTTTTTCGCACTGGCATACAACCACATAGCGAGTGGTGCATCCTCAACCCAGCAGTCCTGTAAATTTTGTATTCCTTTTTCTTTTTTTTTCAAAACAGAGCCAGTGTTACACAAGTGGATTTTATGATTTCACTGAAATATGATTTAGTCTAAAGCAGTCTTTTGCAATAAGATTCTGGTTTATTTAATGGAGTGGTTGTCGGAGTGTTGAGGTTCGAGACCCTCCTACAGGCAATTACAAGGCACAGATGGTGAGATCACGAGGTAATTTTTCGGAAAGTAAAGTTTTAAAGTAAGTAAAATCCAAAATAAATATAAAAAAGTACCTCAATAAACCGAAACTTAGTGAGAACGCTACGGAGCCCCTTAGGAGGAAAAATTTTGAAGGTTAAAAAAAAAACCGATTACTTTTTTGTGAGATATTGTAAAATTGTTTACGCGAAGACCAATTATCATCCGGGCCATCCATGGTACGAGCGGAAAGACAGCAGACCCAACGATGGAGTGGAAGAAGTTTTATTTTACCGGTGATGAATTAGTTTTATCCACTGTTTGTAAAAAGCGATTCATGGAGGAAGATTTGGAGCGTTTCCCACATTTGAGAGACGTCCTAAGTGAAGACATTATGCGGATGAAGAGGTGGGCATAACCTTCATTCAGTTACTTAAAGTAGCAACACAGAATTTAAGCTAAGCTAAGCTAATTATGCTCTAACTACAGAGCCTCTAACGTTAAATTATGCAAGTCCTGCAACCCTGATGTAACAGCGGCAGGGTAAACGATTTTGGAAGATCACGCAAAAGTTCATCCTTTTTTTCTTACCCCACTTTGTGAAAATTACTACCTATTTATTTTTGCCCTTCAAAATTGTTTCCCTCATGTCCTCCAAGGGGCTCTGTAGAAAGTGGCTAGATGAGAGAAACTCCTCACATTTTGTAAAAATGAATAAATTAATATGATAGAATAATATTACGAATTAATTTGATAATTAAATATAATACATATAATTTGACTCAATTATAATAAATGATTATTCTTAATAATGAAACCTGATAATGATAATAATATCAATAATGTGTCACTAGAAAATCAGCAGGCTAGTGGGGGAACAGAAATCTCTGTCAACTATTTGTTTGTTTATCAGGACCTGGAGATTTAATTACTTTTCCAGTATTCAAATCCATGAATCATGAATCAGTCCTGTGTGGGTGGCTGATTCAACAATCAACAGCCTGCTTTGGAATTATTAGCGCAGAGAGGCCTGTGTTCGGCAGAGCCAGACCCGCAAAGGCAAGTTATGATTAGAGCGGTGGATGCGTGGCCGGAGAGCAGGCTACATGTTCTGTCCAAGATGTAGCTCAACTACAAGAAGCATCAGATTTAATTTTGTTTTACAGAATATTCCTAGTGTATGTCCGAGTTTAAAAAGTACACAGAAGGCCAGAGGGAGCTGCATTGCGCTTTTGTAGACCTGGAAAAAGCATACGACAGGGTGCTGAGAGAGGAACTCTGGTTTTGTATGAGGAAGTCTGGATTAGCAGAGAAGTATGTTAGACTGGTGCAGGACATGTATGCTGCTTATGAGGTGTGCTTCTTATTTGCTTATTTGCATTATTGGTGATGGACAGGCTGACAGATGAGGTTAGACAGGAATCTCCATGGACCATGATGTTTGCGGATGACATTGTGATCTGTAGTGAGAGCGGGGAACAGGTTGAGGAAAATCTTGAGAGGTGGAGGTTTGCAAGAGAAAGGAGAGGAATGAAGGTTAGTCGCAGCAAGACAGAATATATGTGTGTGAATGAGAGGAACCCGGGTGGAACGGTGAGGCTACAGGGAGTGGAGATCAAGAAGTTGGAGAATTTCAGGTACTTTGGGTCAACAGTCCAGAGCAATGGAGAGTGTGGAAAAGAGGTAAAGAAACGGGTTCAAGCAGGTTGGAATGGGTGGAGAAAAGTTCCAGGGGTTCTTTGTGATAGAAGAATTTCATCTAGAATGAAAGGAAATGTTTACCAAACAGTGGTGAGACCAGCGATGCTGTACGGTTTGGAGACAGTGGCACTGAACAAAAGACAGGAGGCAGAGCTGGAGCTAGCAGAGATGAAGATGTTGAGGTTCTCTTTGGGTGTGACGAGGATGGATAGGATCAGGAATGAGTCCATCAGAGGGACAGCACTTGTTAGATGTTTTGGAGAGATGGTCAGAGAAGCCAGACTGAGATGGTTGGGTCATGGACAGAGGAGGGATAGTGACTATATTGGTAGACGGATGCTGGAATTGGAGATGCCAGGTAGGAGGTCTAGAGGAAGACCCAAGAGAAGGTTTATGGACGTAGTGACAGAAGATATGAAGGTAGTTGGTGTGAGAGAG
>CAAKHD010000670.1:432-12252 GCA_901007705.1 Fistularia tabacaria
GAGCAGGTTATAGAGGTGACAAAGACGTGATGGGCAGGTTTGTTATCCAGGATTGGAACGGAGAGGGACATATGGTGGTAGACTTTGCCAAAAGGATGGAAATGGCTGTAGTGAACACTTTTTTTCCAGTAAAGACAGGAACAGGTAGAACAAAGGGCATATGATGACTTGTATGCTCGGTTTGACAGCAAGGAGGGAGGCAACCTATACAGGTTGGCAAAACAGAGGGATAGAGTCGTAAAAGATGTACAGTAGCTCCAGATGTTTAAGGATAGAGAGGGAAATGCATTGACAGATGCTAGAAGAGTGATGGGAAGATGAAAAAAGTACATAGAAGAGCTGATGAATGAGGAAAATGAAAGAGAGGGAAGGGTAGAAGAGGTGACTATTGTAGACCACAAAGTAGCAGAGATTAGTAAATTGAAGTGAGGAGTGCATTGAAGAAGATGAAGAGTGGAAAGGCAGTTGGCCCTAAAGAAAAACCTTTGGAAGGATGGAAGTGTCTAGGAGAGGCAGTGTTAGAGTGTCTGGCAAGATTTTTCAACAGGATCTTAGAGAGTGAGAATGTGCCTGTTGAATGGAGAAAATGTGTGATGTGCAGAATTGCAGTAACTATAGAGGGATTAAGTCGATGAGCCATACAATGAAGTTATGGGAAAGAGTGGTGGAAACTAGACTGAGAGCAGAAGTCAGTATCTGTGAGCAGCAGTGTGGCTTCATGCCTAAAAAGAGTACTACAGATGCAGTACTTGCTTTGAGAATGCTAATAGAGAAGTACAGAGAAGGTCAGATGGAGCTGCATTGCACTTTTGTAGACCTAGAAAAAACATATGACAGGGTGCCGAGAGAGAAACTCTGGTATTGTACGAGGAAGTCTGGAGTGCCAGAAAAGTATGTTAGACTGGTGCAGGACATGTATGCTAGCTGTGAGATAGTGGTGAGGTGTGCTGTAGGTGTAAGAGAAAAGTCCAAGGTGGAGGTGGGACTACATCAGGTATCAGCTCTGAGCCCCTTCTTGTTTGCAGTGGTGATGGACAGGCTGACAGATGAGGTTAGACAGGAATCTCCATGGACCATGATGTTTGCAGATGACATTGTAACGTGTAGTGAGAGCAGGGAAGGGGTTGGGGAAAATCTTGAGAGGTGGAGGTTTGCTTTGGAAAGGAGAGGAATGAAGGTTCGTCTCAGCAAGACAGAATATACATGTGTGAATGAGAGGAACGGTGAGGCTACAGAGAGTGGAGATTAAGAAGTTGGAGGATTTCAGGTACTTAGGGTCAACAGTCCAGAGCAACGGAGAGTGTGGAGAAGAGGTTAAGAAAGCGGTTCAAGCAGGTTGGAATGGGTGGAGGAATGTGTCAGGGGTTCTATGCGATAGAAGAATATCAGCCGGAATGAAAGGAAACGTGTACAAGACAGCGGTGAGACCAGAGATGCTGTATGGTTTGGAGACAGTGGCATTGAAGTAAAGACAGGAAGCAGAGCTGGAGGTAGCAGAGATGAAGATGTTGAGGTTCTCTTTGGAAGTGATGAGGATGGATAGGATCAGAAATGAGTCCACCTGAGGGACAGCACATGTTAGATGTTTTGGAGAGACGGTCAGAGAAGCCAGACTGAGATGGTTGGTTTCATGTACAGAGGAGGGATAGGGACTAAATTGGTAGACGGATGCTGGAATTGGAGATACCAGGCAGGAGGTCTGGAGGAAGACCAAGGAGAAATTTATGGACGTAGTGAGAGAGGATATGAAGTTCGTTGGTGCAAGAGAGGAGGATACAGAGAATAGGGTTAGATAGAGAAGGTTGATTCGCTGTGGCGACACCTGAAGGGAAAAGCCAGAAGGAAAAGAAGAAGAAGAAGAAGACGAAGAAGAAGAATGAGTTAACAGGATATGCAACTCACAAGTTGACAAAAAAAACCATGCCAGACTGATTTGTACTAAATGCATAATGGCATGGGACTGATGACATGGTAAACACCACCAGGAAGCACTGTCAGGATACACATGAAAGAAAACATTTATTTAAAAAGGCTTCTAATTATGGTGGAAAACACGAAAGTCCAAGAAGACAAAACACAACGACGAAAAGTGCATGTTGTCACTGCCATGCGTCAAAGCGTATTGCGTTCAGCTGGACATTTTTCAACTTCCCCAGCATGCGCCACTGGGTGCCTTTTGAATAACTGAGTACCGTCGTGTAATGCTGTCGAGTTCTAACAGCTCAGCTCACCATAAGTGGCATTCTGTTGCATTTTGCACTGTGAAGTCTTCATGTGAAAGTGAATGCTAAGCAATTAAAGCAGCATGGAACCCCCATGGCATCAAAATTAAGAAGCCATGTCTTTGCAACCTCTCTGCAATGTGTCCAACAAACTCTATCCGCTCTGTGAGAAAATAATTAAATCTTGAATGTGGCCTGTAGTTTTGGTTTATCACCTATATTTCCATAAAAGGATCTCAGAGTCCACATCAACATGTGAATGCTTTGACTGTCATTATGATTGGTCAGGCCAAAATTAGATTGCTTTTATTTATGTACAAAAGATGATTACAGATCAGCCCTCTTATTCTTTTACTCTTTCGACATAAATAGACACTTACAGCTTTGTGCCACCTCTTGAGGTGATGTCTGACGTGCATCAAAGGCCAAATATTTCAACCGGGCTCCTCCCTCCTCCTTTTTCCCTCTTCTCCAACGATTGCCCGATTGTCTGCCCCTCTGTGTCTCAAGCCAAAGTGACTGAGAAACCAAAGCGACTGAGACAAAAGGTGGTTGGGATATTAATTCAGTGCTCACGTCTTCTTTCAGAGTCTTTTCACATGCAAAACGCCGGACTGTGTATTGGGCAGAAGGGGACGCTAACAATTACAGCCTCACATTGAGCCTCCATCGGAGACTCACTCTTCAAACTGATTGACAAATGAAAGAGCTGAAATAGCTCCTATTTGAAATGGGCACTTGCCAGGATGGTGGGGGGGGTGGGGGGGGTGTCTCTCCAATATCTTGTCTCAAATGGGAACGGAAAAGATGAGCGTGCATAGGAAATGGAGCACACAATTCAGAACACAAAGGCCATTTAGTCTACATCCAGAGAATACCCGCTGGTACTGTGGAGGCTTTAAAGCTTGGATTCAATGGAATATCAAGATAAAGCATTGACTTTCTTAGGGGATTTGCATTCAACTGTTCGTTCCCCTCCTAAAAATTTTCAAATTCTGAAAGATTTATTTTATTCTAGTTTAGTTTAGCTTTTTTTTTTTTTTTCTGTTTGAAATATAAACCAACAGCACACACACGCAAAAAGTTCTGTGAATCTCTGGGTGTGTGTGTTCCCTGGCGAGACAAAGATGTTTATTGGACTGCCAAGCACGCAGGCCCATAGATTTCCAATCATGAATGTTACTCAATTTGTCTGCCAGTCCCTCAGCGTACCCAATCTACAAAGCTGAGAAGAAAATCAAGATCAACTGTTTGGAAAGTTGGTTTTCTGAGAGTTCACGTGTGAAGCCAGAAGATCATGCCTACTTTTCCCAAAGAATCAACTCTGCTATTTCATTTCACTTTTCAACTTAGAAATTAATTATTTTGGAGAACTCAACAGATTCTTGTTTAAATGATATAGGCTTTTATGAAATCCAAAGATTGGGATTTAGAGGAACAAATGCTTTCGGGAAACTGGAGTCAGTGAAGTTAGTTTAAAAAGTAAATAAAGATATAATTGAAAGAATATATATTCTTTTTTAAAGAAATATAAAGAATTAATTTCATCAATAAAGTACATCCATGTTGGTGTGTAAGTGTGTGTGAATAAATGAGCTATTATTGTTCCAGTTTTTGGCCCTGAGGTTCTTTATCTTCAACAGCAGCATTTCAAAACTTAGCAAGAAGGAGACCCTTAGCGACTGAAAAAATGTTGAGCTTCATTAACTGCCTCGAGGGCAAAACTGTTTAAATAAGACCCAAGTTGTATTTGATATCATCAGCTCACGTGCGGGATCATCCGAAAGGGAATGTATTGCCAGAGAGAATTGTTCTTACCCCAGCGTAAAAGGTGCAGGTATTCACAGCAGACGTAGCGATGGTATAAATAACAAGTGAGTGTGTGAGAGCACAAACAGCTGCAGGGGAGTGTTTTGTGCTGCAGGAAGAGCACAAATAGGTCTTTTAATGGAGAGTGGGATGTGAGGAGAAATTCATTTGTGAGATGACTCTCTTCCATAGCCCTGTAGCGCAAACCCCATGAGAGGGTTGTCGGGGCTGGGAGGAAGGGGAGGCCAAGTCTGTGTACGTGTGTGTTTATGAATCAAGGATGGGGTGAAAAGGTACAGAGGTGCCCGTCTCAAGTCTCTATGGAAAACTATGGTGCCGCATGCATACGAGTGTGCCAACGTATACATATATAGGGCAGAAAAAGACAGCCATTCTTTATTATATCCGTATTAACTCTCTTACGGTTCTTTATTTTTTAGCTAGAAAGAATGTTCAAGCGCATGGTTGATTGATTGGTTGCGCATTTTTAATTTTCCACCTTGTTGGTGAAAACAATGATGCAGAAAGAAAAGCTACTTGTGGGTCGTCGGACGAGGCACGCAGGAGTGTATTTGAACGGTGGACGCTGCATCACTCTTTCCAAAAAGGAAACTGTCACCGGATACTTTTTAAGCTGCAAAGCTGTTTTGCATGAATTTTGTGTCTAGATTTAAAACTTTGTGGTCTTATCAGACTTCGGGCAAAGTGTTAATTCTCCGAAGACCAGCAAATCTATGAAGTCATCCATCCCTCATTATAGTTACTTTGTTACAGGCCACAAAGTATCCAGTATGGATTTTGTTGGGGGAAGCTAGAAACAATACCTGAATGATAATCTGATTCTTGAAATGGTTTTCATAGCTTTCAGTGATTAATTCATTCAATGATTTTCTGTACTGCACACAGCTGTGAATGGCTGGAGCCCATCCAAAATACTATTTGGCAACAAGCAGGGTGTAATCTGGACCAGCCACCAATCAATCACAGGGTCACATGTGGATGCAGACTACAGACAATTTACAATTTGACCAACATCGGGAGGAACCCGGAGAACCTGGAGAGAAACTATGCAGGAACACGTGAGACAGAAAGGAACCCAGAGAACCAGACACAGAACATTTGTATGATTTCGGTTTGAGGAACTTGACATTCCAGGTCATAGAATTTCAAGCACGAGGGCAAAATATGGGCAGAAAAAACATGTGCCGGCTGTGTACAAATACACGGACAAAATGCAAACACGAATATATAGCCCCCATCGCCTCATTGCTGAAGTGCCCTTAGCAGGGCTTTTACCCCCACTTAAATTGAGCTACTTAGTGACAGCGTATCTGCTTTTGGCTTTGCTGATCCCGTTCAAGGCTTGGGTGTGTATTAATTGTGGGAGTGTGGTTTGTGTGCTCATGCAATTGAGAGGCATCCTCTCTGTGAACCTGCCCTCAGTTACTTAATAAAGGTAAAAAGCAGAAAAGCGCCACCCATGATGAAGGGGGGACGGGGGGGGGGGGCGGACAGTCTCAGAAAATAAAGAGAGAGAATTATAATAAAACAAATGCTCCGAACTTCCTGGAGCAAATTTTTCATCATTAAATGATGCCCTGAGGGTGGATGGAGTGTGATGAGGAAACGGTGGCTTGTGCCTTCCTATGCAATTAAATGGTGGCTGGATGGTTTGAGAGGCAGGGGGAAGATAAGCACTGGGCTTTCTGGCTTTCTGCCCCGGGACTCGAGAAAATTGTGAGATGCTTTAAACAGTAAGGTTATTGGTGAGATGCATTTTCGAGAAGAGAAGGAATGGAGATATATCGCCACTATTTTCTGTAAAGTAACTCTATAAAATGATAGTAAGATATAACCATGCAGCTTCAAAAAAAGAAAAAAAATATATACATATATGGAGCAATAAAACAAAGTGTACAGCGTACTTAATCTATTTAAACAGTATAGTATATTTATCATGTAAAAAATCTTCCGAAAGATTCCATGCTCACCTGATCAAGGTGTTAAATACTATTAAAAGCCATTGCCATATGACATAATATGTAAGCAAGGCTATTCGGTGTCAAGACCCTGTATTCAAAACAGCTGTTATATTATCCTGGATTCAGCATCACATATTTCGTGTACCCTTCTTTGTGATCCCATTGGTGATGACATCTTGGTCAAATGTTCAATTTCCCAATATGGCTGGGAAAATGCTCAATGCTTGATATCAGAGTCCACCCTACACACCAGCATGACTGTTGGGCAGTTCGTGATTGCCAGAGGCCCCTCGTCTTCACGACATGTTACAGGTGACAGTGTGTTTGCATGTCGGCTCAACTCGGCCCCTGTGTGCTGTTTTTGCTGCAAAATGGCATCAGAGGCTGCCAAGAGAGTGACAAAAAAATCAATGTGATTGGCTGTTAAGCTTCAGCGAGTCACTGCATCAGAAGATTAATGTAAGTATGCAAAGCAGCAATTGACAAGATACTTTGCTGATTTGCTTCTTGTTTTTTCTTTTATGAATGTGCAGCACAAACTACCTCTACTTAACCAGTACGTACAGATTATTTTCCTCAAACAAAATTTTTTGCACAGGCCGGCCCAAACACTTGGCAGTGTGTTAGTTTAGCACATCACTCCAGTGCTAACCTTTTTTCATTGTTTTGGGGTTTTCCCTTGCCCTGAATTTAATCTCAATTCCTCATTTGCGCTGACCGGAATAATCACTGCCACTAGAGGGTGGTCTGTTTGTTTTAGTAACCAACTATTGCCTGACAAGTTCCCAATATGCCTTTTTAATAGGAGTCAAATTTAGTTGAGTGGTAGGAACAGCCTTGAAAAATAATGGGCCGGGAGGATTATTTTGTTCAACAATCATACAAAGTATGTATGCAGGCAGATTCTCCAGTATATTAACTTTAAGTCTTCATCCCTGAGAACCGTAAATACACTCCAAATCGTGTAGGATTATGATTATCTCAGCAATCAGTCAGTGTCATGCGCTTCTCATCACGTCCGCTACCTTCGACTCTGCATACATCACGATAACAAAAAAGGAAAAATTTATCATTTTCAGTTTATGTGTGAGTATGAATGCTGTGGTTTTGTTAGGAAAAAAAGAAAATAATGGCAATTTCAGGCTGGCAAAGTGTGACTACAGTGAGTGATCTCATCTAAAGTTTTTAGGGAGCAATGACAAGTTTTCACATTACCGTTTGCCACCTTGAAGCTTAAGAAGTCTCTTAAGTATTTGAGTCAATCTTTCTCCATAGATGCGCCAATAAAGACTTTCATTCAGTCTAAAATGTAACATCAACATCTATTGTTTACCTTCAGTTTGACATTAATCATTGTGTTCTCTGAAAAAATACAGACAAAAAATAGTGTTGAAACAGTTTAAATTGCCAGCAACGTATAACATTAAAACATAATGGAAGATATTCTAAGAAAAGAAATAAAATATGACACATTAGCTGCCGGCTAGGATGACTACATGCACAATTTCAAGTGAAACTACTGAGATTGTTTTCTTTTTTCTTGTATTTTTTGACAAAGCTTTTTAATATTTCAAAATGTAATCAGTGAAATATGTCTCCAAATTAAAAAATAAAAATAAATGAATAAATATATATATATATATATATATATATATATATATATATATATATATATATATATATATATATATATATATGTAGTTAGGCTTCATACTAAGAAATGGTTGAACTTCAATCTTTTATCTGGAGGATGAAGACTAATACATGGTAACATTAATGTCCAACACATTTATAGGGCATTTAGCAAAGTACCATATAAAGCAGTCAGGAATCAGGTCTTGTAGTTGGCAGAAGAAACAAAAAACTGGTTTTAATGCCGAGACATTTCATTTTTGCTTTTTCATCGGCAAAAAGCTTTCCCCTGCCATTAGCCAAGTTTGTTGCATCACTGCCGGTCCAGTATCAAATACTCTCAATGGGAATTGAAGATAAGTACAGACATCCCAGATAGACGGCAGTGACCATGTCGTCATACAACTGGTGCTAAAGCAGACCTCTTCATATTTCTGGCTTAAACTTCAAATTAAATCAGAGATTAGGGGCGACCTTCAGATATCAGCAAAGCCAATATGCTGACTCGGAAGCATCGGAGAACGAGGCCAGTGATCAAGATTTATGGAGTACTGCTTCACTGAACGGCATGAGTGATATGTGTCTCATCAACGGTCAAATGAACTGGCGCGAAGGCAGGATTGTCTCCCAGCTCCAAGAATCCGTTAATGTCTGTTTGTACATTAGATTGGAAGACAAGGAGAATAACCCCTCACCATCAAATAAGACCAAGACCGAGTGTATGAAACTGTGAGTGTCAAATAGGGTGCTTATAGTGCAGAACACTAATAAGGAAAGCGTCAGCAGGACAGCAGCAGCAGATCCATTCTCCTCAGGCTCCATCTTGGCAGTACCTGTTATAAACTTCCTCAGCCGTCTTGCACAATTGGTTCTGTAATTTAAAAAGGTCAGCATGGCTCCTGTGTAATTCAATACTCTCATGGCGCTGTATTAACCACATATTTAATCACCCCCGGGGTGGTGTGCATGCTGAATACTGAATGTTAAGGGGGCAAAGCGACATCCTCTCGCTGAGCTGACTTACATGACAGAAGCTAGCTAGAAGAGATGCGTCCACCAAAACCTAAACTGTATTCATCTTTAAAAAAACAAACAAAAAAAAAGATGTAATAAAAGACCAATACGTAGCATCGAGATAAAATTTTAAAAAATTATGACCTGATATGTAGATTGCTTAAATTTGCACCAAATCGTGCTTCCTCAACTCCGTCTCGTGACATTTTATGGCAACAATGAGTGGTTTTCTTTCAATCAGAGATTGAAGCATCTCGGTTTTATGCATATGAGACCAGAGAGTTCAGGAAAATGCCATACCTTCCATGTGGCAGACAGAATCGAATAATACAGCTCATGGGATCCACTTTAGGCGACAATGGCGTCATTACTCAACAGCCATTACAACCTTCCGCAATCTGCATTTGCTTCATAATCACAAGTTGGGGCAATCAGATGTCTACCGCCACTTTAACACAAAGTGCGGTTTAATAAAATGAGACTAGAGGCAGACGAAGGAATAAGGGGTGCATCTGAAAGAGAAAATGTATGGCTACATCAGGATATGGATGCTCGTGTCGTTTGTTGTGTGTTGAATTTACAATGTTTATGTACACTGTAGTTTAATTATATGGTAAGTTTTACCACAGAAATGATCAGCAAGAATTAAATAAGAAGGAAACCTCATTGATGAAAAAACATTATTGGCAGACCAACATAATCAGGTCTTCTATCAGGAATAATATGAATTTCTATGAATTGGTATCAACAGGATGGAAAAGAGAAAAGATCCCAATTTTACATGAGCATTTTGTCTTGCCAGGCAAGACAAACTTAGAGTTTGGTATTTTCCCCAATTTAAAAATGCTCTGTTAAGCGGGAAAATGATATTTTTATTTTAGATATTTTGACAAAATCAGGGTAATATGCAGGGGACATACTGAAATGAATGTAAATCAGTTAAGCTCGTGATTCCGGAACAAAAACACAAATCAATAAATCGTGTCCTGTTGCACAAACATTTTAAATCATCTGCATCAACTTTTTTTGAGGTTTAGGTTATGCAGTTCATTTTCCTCTCAGTAGTTGAGCAGAACAGAGTTATTTTGATATCATTTATCGATTAGATTTTTACCTGTTGATTTGTAATAAATCCATAGATAAAATAGCCGCCTATGAAAAAAGAAACAAAGATAGCTGACGTTAGATCTTGTTGAAAAACTGTTAACAAACTTTAAAGAAGGTTCACAAAGTAGCTGAGAAACGGCCACAAAAAACAACTTTTCAAAGAGGGAGCAGGGACCTGCTGGTGTTAGACAAATGTAAGGGTCTTTAGAGAATCAACAGTAATAAGAGACATAAAGATATTTCAAACAATGTAACTTCATGTGTCTCTCCCTCAGCTGGGAAAGAATGTCATGTGGTCCTTTCGGGATATTACTTCTATATTTTGAGAGAGATTTTTGGCAGTCTCTCTGCCTCGGTGATGATTTTGCAGAGATATAAATGACTTGTTTAGGTGGATTATCATTGATATTTTTTCCTACTGCACCCGACGGGACAGGGGCAACGGTCCAATGATCATAAGGCTAACTGTTTCTGGCACTGCCGCTTTCTCCATCATGAACATCCGTATGACCCGATAACAAAATGTGACGATCTTGTAAATTGAAAACCCTGGATTAAAAGCCAGGTTTTGCCTCAAATGAGTATTGGCTTTTTTTTCAAATACACTTTTAGATGTATCGCTCTGCACAGGGCTCCGGGCTATTACCGTGTGTTCCACTTGTTGCACATTTTCACATACAGAATCTGAGTAGGAAGCACACTAGATAACCAAGGATATTTATTTTAGGACAGGGATGAGCAGGAATGTCAGGTTACCTCCTGCTGACTCAATCAGTCAAACGTGTCTTTCTAAAGGAGTGATTGAACATGTTTTTACCAGGGCAGTTATATCTCTCTCTCTCTAACACTCACACACACACACACACACACACACATATACCCACATATACACACAAACACACACACATAACACACACAAGCTGAGATAAGTCAGAGGACAAGGGCCTTCACACTCTTCTCTTCTTGTCAAGTAAATGTGTTCTGAGATAATGTTGGAAAAGAAAATGAGAACAAAATGGTTGCATGAACTTGGCTTGATGACAGCGGGATGAAGGGCGATAGTTAGACACCAAGACACCTCTATTGGGAAGATAATAAAAAGTAGACGGGATGAAATCCTCCATAAGCAGCACCTGCTGCCCTGTTTGATGAGAACCGGGAAAAAATTAAATGAAATCAATAAGGTTTAATTGATATGACTGTGACAATTAAACCCCAAACCTGGTTAACTTTTCTCATATGTTTTTTTTTTTTTTTTTCAGTCATATCAAGGTTTTTCACTGGAGGCAAGACATAAGAAAAACAAAATCCTTCAAAAGAAGAACTGGGACACATCAACCCGAGGATGTTCCTACCATGCCCAGGATAGAATACATAGAACTGTGTATATTAAATCCGAGACAAGACCTAATATCATTTTTATGGTAATGCCTTGGAGAAAGCTTATTTCATCTGGCAAAAGTCAACATTTAGGCTGTTATATGCACGTAATGCATCTTGTCACACACAGTAACAGCATGTTCGGGAAACCTGCGTAATCTAATCTCATTAAAATCCACACATCGGTGAAAGCCAGG
The DNA here is from genome assembly GCA_901007705.1 of Fistularia tabacaria. NCBI lineage: Eukaryota > Metazoa > Chordata > Actinopteri > Syngnathiformes > Fistulariidae > Fistularia > Fistularia tabacaria. Next base: position 11,776 of record CAAKHD010000670.1, read on the forward strand.
AGCGGTTACCTCACAGTCAGTGTTTCTATTTCCTTCTTTTTTAATCCACAAAAAGGGCACTGACGAATTTGTGTAATCGAGGGTAAACTATTGTGCTGAAGGAAACTACCTGGAGAGCGGCAAGTCTTTCATTACATGTTGTTTCTGATCCTCGTTTTGGGTTGGGGGCATGGGATGGGTGTGCAATTAATCAGTGGCGCACAGAGATTAATGTACTTGGTTCCAAGAACAGTTATAGCACTCCTTTTAGGACATCCCTGGGCATTTGTGCACATCCATGAGCAGTAGGTATTTGGTGGAGGCCGGACAGGACATGTTGTGTTTTCAGTCCGAGTTAGAAAACTAATAGTCCGACATGTAACTTATATCTGATCAGACATAGAAACACACGGTGCCACTATCTTTTTTTTTTTTTTTTTTTTTTTTTTAAAAAATTTTTAAAAATCCCCCTTCAACAACTGTTGTTTTTCCCCTTCT
>CAAKHD010000670.1:21175-31906 GCA_901007705.1 Fistularia tabacaria
AAAGAAAATATATTTTTAAATAGGGGTGTTACTGACTTTTTTTTTCTAATTCTTAGTTTCGTAAGGGGGTCAAATAACAAAAACTGTTTTTTTCTCTTTTTTTTTTTTTTTTTTTTTTTTTTTTCAAATATGAAGATGTTCAAGGTAACACTCAGGTAACATTTTCAGTGCATCTCTGACACGTTTGGCATTTTTTTCCAAATTTCATTTCGCAGCATCCAATCTTTCCTGTCACTGTTGCATGAAATGATACCACCAGCCACGTCAAATTGGCAATTAAAGAGGCTGCCTTCTTACTCCCACTTTCAACATATTAGTTTGTTTACAAGAGGCTTGTGAAAGGCCATTTTAAGATTCCTCCCACAGTATTTATCCTGACTGTGGTCGTCAATACACAGAAACCTGTGCTGCATATTCAATGTATCGCCAAGCACTGTCACATCTTTGCACTCCTGTGCTACAAAACAATATTAAAGTGGCCCTCGTTACATTACTCTATACACCAGTCCTGCTTTGTGAATAATCCAAAGGCCTGTAAATGCATTAACTGACTGTCAGGATATTAAAAATGATATTTAAAATATATGAATATATAATTTGTGTGTATATATGTAAATATATATATACATGTGTGTGTGTGTGTGTGTGTGTGTGTATATATATACATATATATGTGTGTGTAAATATATATATATATACACACATATATATGTATGTATGTGTGTATATATATATGTGTGTGTATATATATGTATGTGTGTATATATATGTGTGTGTATATATATGTATGTATGTATGTGTATATATATATGTGTATATATATGTATGTGTGTATATATATGTGTGGGTGTATGTATGTGTATATATATATATATATATACACATATGTATATGTATATGTATGTATATATACGTATATATACATATATACATATATGTATGTATGTATGTATGTATGTATGTATGTATGTATGTATGTATGTATGTATGTATGTATGTGTATATGTATATATATATATATATGTATACATATAACTACAGCCTCTAAAGATGTCATTCTAACATCAGAAAAAAAACTATGCCCATGCCTAACACTCACACAAACACACACACATACACACACACCTACATTTACATTACTTGTCAGCATGTTCGGGAAGAGTATAAAAAAGATGTTATCTGTGCTTCATGTCATTAACAAAGCTTAAAGGGGATTAATATGATATGGGAAAACAGGATTATCAGGGTATAAAAAAGCATATGACTCAGTGGTTTTAACTGCATCCTGTAACCATTTGTGGCAGTAATGTCAAATTTACATGAAGGATGCATAAAGCTGCCAGTGAAGGAGAGCAGAGCACAGATTTTACAGGCATTAATGTTGTGTTGGGAAAAAAAAGAATATAATTAAGAATACTTGGATTCTTTCCGCTCCATTTTTCTTCAACCAAACTGCAAATCACAGATGACTTCGGTTTAGCATTCAAGTAACGTTTTCTAATTTTCATGTGTCCAAACATATGTGATGATGGTAACTGTTGGCTGCCCAACTTTAACAATAAAAACAATTCTCCTCAACAAGAGATGTCATAGAGACAAATACAAGCTGTGTGAACCTTTTTATCTTAGCTAATAAATTTACGGGAAACCCCATTACAAATGAAATGATACTGCTGTTCAGTGTCTTTTATAATATAGAGGCAAAATGTACGGCAAAATGCAGGATAGATGTGATTTATAGGGAACAGGTTTGACACCAGACATTCTCTACATTTCCTTTCTTACTCTGTATCTTCTCGGTTACAGTTTACACTTGTAAATTCTGACAGTTGACACGAACAGTGCACGGTCATCGCTGTGACTGCATCTCCGCGAGTTGTCAGTTTTTAGATTGCCATAAAGCAAATAAACAAAGATCCACAAAATACAAACAATGACAAAACAAAATAACTAAAGCCGAGCGAAATGCAAACAACAGATCATGGAATGCAAATAACATTATGTTCTTTATTTGCCACTAAGCTTGTCATTTATATCAAATTTTGTCCCAACTGAATAAAATCTGGTGTGCCATAATCTTTTAACCTGCAGCATTAGAAAAGTGTAAATTAGAAAAAAGTTCAAACGCAAAGCCTGATCCTATTTTTGCCCGGTGTGCAACCACTGAAGACGGATTTCCACTCAAACTAATTAACTAGGGAAAAAAAACAAATAATAATAACGATGATGATAATAATAATGATAATAATAATGATATTGATAATGATGATGATAATGATAATGATAATGATAATGATAATGATAATGATAATGATAATGATAATGATATTGATATTGATATTGATATTGATAATGTTAATGGTAATGATAATGATAATGATAATGATCATGACAATGATAATGATAATGATAATGATAATGATAATGATAATGATAATGATAATGATAATGATAATGATAATGATAATGATAATGATAATGATAATGATAATGATAATGATAATGATAATGATGATAATATTGTTAATAATGTCAATGTATTCACATTGGCCGTTATAATTTTTTTGGTCATTATTCATATTTGTCAAAAAGAAAAAACCCTAAAAGTGACACTCAACATAATGCATGTTCAGGGTAGAAATTGCATCAAATGACAAGCTCATCTTGAATCATAAATCCTCCTCTGTAATTACATTTCTTGTGTCAATTTTATTTTTTGACTGTATGTTTAAGTGATTCGGGTTAATAACTGGTGAATGATTTTCCATGTATGATTCAATTTTGAACAAAAGCTAAGAATGTGAAACAACGTTGTTTTTTTTCTTCGTATTCATTTACTTATTTTCTTTGTCTCTTGTCCGATAACAATAAAGTTCTTTGTAGCTCTGGGGTGCTGCTATGCTGTTTGTAGAGATTCTTAAATTCTAAACCGAGGTAAGAGAGAGAGAGAGAGAGAGAGAGAGAGAGAGAGAGAGAGAGAGAGAGAGAGAGAGAGGGGAAGAAACATCAATATTGTAGATCAATCATGGTTTTTGAGGGTGAGTCACACCCCTGTCTGATTATACTTATGAATAAACAAAATATATTTGTAGAAGAACCATGTGACTGTTTGCAATTTCACTGATTCTCCGAAAACATTTTTTTCTTGGCGCTTTCATGTCATTCATCTATCTCTGAGAGAAGTCTTGAAGCGTTGATTGTAACTTTTCACAACGAGCATTGCTTTTCTGTTGGATCGAGGAATTCAATGATGCACTACAACCGAAAAATAGCTGTTTTCTGTGCTGATGAAATGGCTTGTCAATGCAATTATGACTCAGCCTCGAGTGTGGTGGGAACCAAGCCTGACACTTGTAAGGTTTGGTGAAAAGAGCAGGTGTCTGCTGTATTATTAGCACTTTTCGATTTTGATTAATTTAAGAAACGTCCGCGCCTCCTGGCAAAACTAACTCAAATGAGAGTTCAGGCTTTTTATGTAATTACATTCGTTTGAAATGTCTCCCCTCCGGGGACAAAAATTTGACAGCAAGCGGACAAATGAGCCAAATTTCCTTGATGTGAAATGAATGTGTCAATCAAAGTTTCCAGCCACTGTGCCAACCAAGGACTAACAGTACAGACTGCCAGCCAATTTCATCGAAAAAAAAAATAGACAGAGAGAGTAAATCTTTTGCCAGTTCCATTTTTTAAGGGTTCATCTGTTCATACCAGATTGTTAACAACATTTCTGTGAAACTTCAACAGGTGTTTTTTTTTTTTTATAGATTTTTTTTTGTTTGTTCTTTTACGAACAATTCAATGTGGCCAAATAACAATGGTAATGTACAGCCTGAGTGAAGTTGTTCGGTACTGAACTTTAGCTGTAAAATGAGAAATCAGTCATCTTCCTCTTTGAGCGCACAGAAAATTGTGTTTTCCAATTCTCAGACGCTCAAACTCAACATTACCGCTTCTGTTTTTGCTGTGGACAAATGTGAGAATATTTGGTGTGACCGCTTTATTATCTCTGTGGTGAAAAATTAAGAAATGGCACTGTGCAAAAAGAGAAAATTGAAACTTGAACTCGTGCTCACAGTGATACACTGTAACACGGTCGCACAAACTGGCAACCCCTCCCCCGCTTCAACCCTGATGTAGATGGATGCCCCTAGCTGATTCTGAATCTGCTTTTGGTCATTACAATAAGCGGTGTGGCCCGATGAAACACTGTGAATAGGAGGGAGCAGATCGGCTTGGGGAGGAGCGGCACTCTCCCGGCCCTGTGGGGAAACAACCTTGACACAGTCATCTGTCTTAGTTATGCGGGAGTTAGCCTCTCTGACATTCACACACCCAGCAAACTCTGGCCAGACCCTGAAATCTCTGCTTGGTTGTTGGGATAAGGTATTAGAGAAACCAATCGAGTACATCTGAAAATATTGACATCATCGCGGGGGAGAAAGGCACTTTTATTGGGGTTTCTGTTTTGGTCAGCTGGTGGCAAAGGGTGAAACAAGGCTAGAAATAACCTCAAATCAACACAGGTGACTTCTGACCCTGTGCGTCAGGTGGAGGTAATATATAGAGGTCCATGCCAGCCCAGTTCATGACGGAGAGACACACGTAGATGAGGAGTCTGAGAATCCACGATGAGGGCGTCACTGGATTGAGCTCCAAAGGATTGGCTGTGTTTACAGAGCTGTCAGTCACGTGGTGAGGCCTGTCCCGAGGGAACGTGGGCCACCGGGACAATGAGAAAATAATAGCTCCTTCTGTCAGAGCTTTGAGGGACAGGGGTCTGATGGATGCCGTTGGGAATTAGAGCCAGCCTGCAGGACACAGCCAGTCCAGCGTTTTAAATACAGCCAGGATACGCACTCCCAACAGGTCACAAAGCGGGGAAATATACTACCGCAGTTACTAATTTAAACTAAGTACGGGTACTTAGAAAATTAAAAAAAGATAAATAATCCAAGCATTTTCAAAAGCAAACAGTACATCACGGTACATCACCCAACAGTTACATCAGAAAGTTGGAGGATTCTCATCACTATTTAATGCTGTGGAGAATTTAAATAACCTTCATGCTAACGCCTCAAGACCCTTTTTCTAATCGGTCGGACTCCATTCTTTGAAGTAAAATTCCACGACCCAGCTCAAGTTCGCACAATACGTTCAGCCAATGATCATATGGCAAATAAGCAAGATATTAACAATAACATTTCTACGTGAGAATGTCATGTGTCATTTAAAAAAAAAAAAAAGAGTCGCTTAATGACACGGCAAAAAAACATCATCTTTGATTCATTCGATAGTTCATTTTTGAGTGTCGTAAAAACAGAAAAGTGATCCATTACATTTTTTTCTGTCTGTTTATTTAAGAGATTTTCGAAACTCCTCTGGATAATTTTCAGAACACAGTTTTTCATTTTCGACTTGCGTTAGATGGCAGTAACCTGCAGCCGTTTCATCCAAAAATGACAAAGTTCCAATAAACCAAATGAATAATGGTACTTTCTTCGGGTTTGTCTCCTTGGTTCAATTTCGAAGAGACGATAGCTTGTCAATGCATTGTTATGCAACTACCACTCTCAGAAATACCGGGGAAGGATATTGAAGGGCTGATTTTCAAAACTTATAATTCAACTACAATAATAAGAAATACTCATATAAAAAAACAGAGGGTGTTACAGAGCTTGTTTCAGAATATACTGTATTTTGGAAGGTTAAAAGAATACCAATCAAGGGCTGCCTGGCAGGAGAGAAACGAACCTGAGAAATTGTTCCATGTTTGTGAAGATAGATAACCGTGATGTATAAACAGCTTATCGTGATTTGAATATAATTACTAGTATTATCCCAGAATCTAAAAGAAACCAATGCCTGACTCAAAGCAAGGTAAATTGCCTTCATTTTTTGTGGGGTTTGCAGTGGAAAGAAATACAGTCATGCGGTCTAGCAGTGCTTCAATATGGCCCTTGGTGATGAGCAGAATTGGAAACCACTGCTCCATCCATAAAATCAGACTTTAAATCAGAATGAGCCACCATTAAAATGGTTGAAAGATAGCCTGGTGGAGCTCATCATTAGTACAAACACTCAGAAATCATGGGGTAGCATCTGTTTTCTGCACATCCTCCCACATCAATGCTCAGAGCAGTAGGCCTCAGGGAAGGAAGAGGGCTATTCCCCTGCCCCTTACCATGAATAACAATCTCTACCTCCAGGTAATTAAAGGGGACAAACGATGTCCACGGGCCACGCCAGCCTATCATTAAGCAAAGCAACTATTGCACCGAGCAAGTGTCCACATACGAGCAGAAAAAAGCTCCTCAAGCCCCGTTCCAAGAAACATTAGCTGCCATTGATGCAGCAAGGGCATGTGTGTGTGTGTGTGTGCGTGTGTGTGTGTGCGCGCGCGCGCCATTCTATTACATAGATTAATCCAAGAATCGTTTTATCTACCTTTGCTGATGCAACACTCCACATTTTATTCTTTGTTCTCAGCTGCCTCAGAGGAGGAGGTGGGGGTGGGGGGGTGGAGGGATGGAGGGGTTCTGCTGCCTTTGTCTCTGGCAGGAGCTGACCCCACAGACTGCAAACACCACTACAACCATTACAAAGACAAACAGACGGAGGCAGATGATTATGCGGCCCTTCTGCTGACAGAATACTTAGTCACATGCAAGTGTTTTCCACAAACACTGTCTACTGTATGTGCGCTCATATCCAGCGAGTGCAAACAGAGGCAGAGCGGAGCAGACATCTGAGATGCACAGATGGACCAAACACATCTGCCCACTGTGTACTCTCCCTCATCTGTGTTCGGAATTGGGGATTGAACATCAAACACTGAGTCACTGCTGAGCCTGCATAAGCTTCACACCTACCTTTAAAGACACTGTGTGAGACAAACAATAGTATGCTAATGAAAGCCTGCGTCCAAAAACCTTGTATATATTCACAGGCCGCAGGAGTGACCTTGCCGTGCGCTATTTTTTTCTCGATCAATCCGGCCCGATCACAAAAGGTGTATTATTCATAATGTTACCCAAAACACTGAAGAGTTGTGATTGAGGGGATTTCTTTTGAAGCAAGTTATCAGGCCAGGGAAAAGTTAGCTGTGATAGAAATAAGGAAGAAGGTATCACAAAGCAAGGAGGAGGCACAGAGAGCAAATACTGAACAGAAGAGGGGGCGCTTGTGAAGAAAAAAAATGCAGTGGCCCTTACGCCTAAATTCTAAGCTTTGTCCAAATACAGGAAAGCCAAACCAAAAGATACTTTATAAATCTCAGGATGAAAAACAACACAAACGCATCTCGGTGTCTCAATGACCACTGGGACATAAGCTGTTTTCATGACTTTAAAACCTGCTAAATAATGCAGCATATAACTGCGAGGAAAATAAAATAGCTACATAAAAAAATCTGTGATACCCCACCAAATGTTGGGCAGCTTGGACGCCTACCCACTTCTCGGAGGGTTGTCCAGACTGCAATCTGTCCACACAAGTTAGTTCGCGGCAGAGAAAGTCGTATCATTGAACAGGATAACTGCTGTCAGAGTCAATTATACTGAAATAATATGAAATTGAAAGAATTAATATTGATAGATAATTGACTCAGTTTCCTCCGCGATCAATGACATATTTCTAATTCTGATACTGATTGATTCAATAGATGTTTGAATATAAGACAAAAGAGAAAAACCTGACTTAAACATCTGTAAATTCATATCCATTCATCATTTTTGTTAGCTAGATAATTATAATATGGCATCTCCTGGGTTAATCCCGATACATACTGTAAATGTTGTAGTTTTTGTCTATTAACAATTACACAACGAAGGAAGGCATTTTGTCAGTATGACCCTGTGAAGGATGGATGGAAATATGCATGACTATTACGTGAAAGCGTTTCCTTTCATCATCCAGGTCTGTTATGATTCCTTAACTAAGCGGGTGTTAAGGGGTTAAAATAAAAACAATCGCTAAGCGCTAATGTGCGACTGAAAGAATGAGCTGCTTAAAACTATGAAAGACTGACATTTTTCATGAGTGAAAAAATAAGAATTGCACATGCATCCAAAAAGAAACATCTCTTCATTTTTTTTTTTTTTTGCAGGAATGAATGTTACCGTATTTATTGTGTAGCTGCGAGATGATTTCCAATGATTCACATTTGTCTCTAAGCTTTACGCTGTCAGTAAGTGTGTTCATGCTGAGGCAGCGCTGAGAGCTTATCACCTGATGCAGGGACATGAAGCAGCTTACAGCAGGTGTACAACACTAACCGAGGGATAGAAAGACATCTATCAAAAAGGCTTACACCCAAAACAGGTTTTTTTTACGTTAAGTGGGAAATACTCAGTCTCAGTTGCAAAGCAGTAAGTGCTCAGTCAACAAGAAATGAATTACTGAGTACTGTCCAAACCCCATTCTCTGTCACTTATGTTTCATCTGTACAACACGATATCTGTACAACAGTCGACATCAACCCCAAAAAAACAACGAAATGTAGATTTTAGTTTTGATATATCTGCATCGCACCCAAAGCAGGGGAAAAACATGAAGCGCTTGAGGAAGAGTGACACTTGCATGGCCTGCTGGCAGTATCTGCACGGGCACCCACAGATGCATAGAAAGTGGGGTAGCAACCTTTTTTTCTTGTAGCAATCTTCCAGATACTTAACAACATTAATCTTGTGGCCCTGCAGATTGTCTGATTTAAACAATAGTGAATCTCCTCCAGAGACATCGAAAGATATCTTAATCCACACCTTTGATCGCTATCTCCTCTCCTCCACTTCCCATGCACTCCACTCCCCTCTCCTGCGTTGCATCTCCTCTCCTTTTTGTTGCCGCTGATGAAGTCAGTTATTCCTAATGCTCAGCACATTCTTCTGCAGTCACTCTCAAGTCCTCAGAGAATCCCTGTTGCCTGACAAATCAGGCTTAGGATGGCGAGCATTGATTCATCGCGTAAACAATCCCTATAAACACGACAAAAAAGAATAATGGGATCACTTGCATGACGGATTGTTGTCAAGTGAAAAAAAAAAAAAAAAAATGTCCATCATCTTTGCGTCACGATGTAGTAAAAAAAAGTAATTACAAAAGATAATCCACTTTGAGTGCGTCCTTTGTTGCAGATGAATGACAATGTCCTAACAGCAAACATACTTGAATGCCCTCTAGACATGACTAATTGACTTGCCACCATGGTTGACTGACATGCCATCCAGAGGGCGCCATAATGGGTGTGTCATGAGGGAATGATGAGACCTGCCGACAGCTACCAGCAATCGACCTTTTGCATGTGAGGTCGGGTGTCGGAGGAAACAGGCCCCCCATGATGTCAGACCCGTAGCCGAAGGCGTCACAGAGATGAGCCGCAGTCAACGAGCTTTTCAATCAAAAAAAAAAAAAAAAAATTCATGCAGGACAGTGACTTCATCTAGTACGACGTTGGAATGAAAAATAAAAACAATAAACCTGAAATCAATCATCAGAAGCCCTGAGGCGTTTAGACATCTTGGAGGTGGGAGGAAGATGAGTGATGTTGAGTTTATCTATCACTTCAAGCTAATGAAGGGTTGCATTTGCTTCAGGTTCTATATCGGAATTGCTTTGTGTACAGAAGAACACTATACTTTCCTTTAAAAACGTTTTTATCCGCTGAATATGAACCAAGAAGCATTTTGTTTTTTGCAATATGAAATGTCATAAGAAAAACAATCATCCGAAATGCAGCACTGGGGAGATTTAAAAATGTGCTTTCAAAGAAGAAAGTTTAGCTGTGCTGCGAGTTTTGCTCTAAGGATACAAATGTCTTCTGCTTCCTGTTTCATTTACAAACAACATTAATCCTGTCAGATGAAATCTATTGACGTTCTGCTCTGGCTGTCACACACAACATCTCATAGCTGTCATTAAGCTAAAAATTCACAATGAATGCCTTTCTGGTGCGCATCTGTGGATTAGGTGGATCTTTCCAGACATCAGGCTATGTTTGGCTAAAAAAATATAATAAATAAAATCTAATATAATATAATAATAGTAATAATGTAAAATATAATAAAATAAATATAAAATAAATACAATTAATAAAATATAAGATAAAAATAATAATAATAATAATATGTAATAATATGAAATAAAATAAAAATAATAAAAAAATAATTCTTCTGATACAATAGGATACAAAAGGATTCACTCCAAAATTGATGATTTTTTCTTGTATCTTGAACACAATATCAATTTCGGATAACTTTATACAATAGTATCTCCCCCAAACACTGCCACATTCAGGATGTGATCGGGAGAATGATCACAAAAAACAATGCACTTAAACTGACCAAGGAGAAAAATGCAGAAAAACATGTTTCATTTTTTTTTTTTAAATACACAAATAAAACCACCAGGAACAATGTGTATTTTTGTCAACAATCCTGCTTGCTTTGACACAAAAGTAAAAATCTATTGCGCGCTTGCTCAGAGTCATAGTAGCACCAAAATCACTCCCACACATGTCTTACTTTAAGCCATGCAACGATACCTCTCCCCAGGAGGTATAGATGAAGGTTGTGGCATAAAGTAAAAGGCAAGGCATTGATTGGACCATACCACCCCCATCCCCACCACAACCACCACCGCCTCCACCACAACTGATGGACAGAATGGAGAAAAAAAAAAAAAAAAACCACTTAAATTCCCAAATTCAAGAAAAATCAGAGTATGAAATGCAGCACA
>CAAKHD010000670.1:38344-64435 GCA_901007705.1 Fistularia tabacaria
TTACTTTAGTTAAAAAAATTTTAAATAAGCGCTCGCTTATATGTCTGTATGTGTGTGTGTGTGTGTGTGTGTGTGTGTGTGTGTATGTGTGTGTGTGTGTGTGTGTGTGTGTGTGTGTGTGTGTAAGCAGATGGAGGAGGATACAGAAGAAGTAGTTGCAGATGGCATTGGTTGAACTGAACATTATCTTGTAGGAAGATTGCCACATGTTCAGCACAACCTGCCAGAAACGCCACGCTTCTTCTTCAAATGCAGAAGCCCTCCAGTCCTCAGATACACTAATGAGAGTAAGTTTTGAGTTAAATCACGTCAATTTGTGTCATGTAAAATTTGGCAGTTATGTGAGTACATTTACAATAAAACACCCAAAGCAGCAACACAGTGGGGCAAATCAGAGGGAACGCTCTTGACAAGTAATGGAGTTAGATGAGGACTTTCAAAATATCATTTAAAGTCTCCAAGGCATGAGCTGGTACCCTGAGTATGAGAAAAATAACCAGATAAACATGCTCTAGCATTTGGTCACTCCCTTAGCTCATGTGGTCCCCTCCTCACTGGAAATTCTGAGGTGAGCTGTTTTGAAATAGCTTGTCTACAGACAAAGGAGCTGGTGGCAGGGAAGAAAACAGTACCAGCTGCATGTGGGCGTCTCCAAATTTGAGCAATTGTTTACAAAATGTGCCCATAAAGATGAAAAGTTCCATCATGTCTAATATCCCACGATAGCATACCTCTCGGTGCATCACAACTTGTGGTACACATTAATAACATAAATACCAAGGACTCAGGAATTATTGTTAAATCTATATTTGTCAAAGGTCGTCCTCAAGTTTTTACCACTGATTGTTTGTTAATGATCTGCATAAAACGGAGATGGAGGGAAGTTCAAGAACCAAGCAGGCGGTGTTAAACAATGCATAGCAATGAAATAAGAACTTATGGAAAAAATACTGTATGGGCTGTGTGAAAATTAGCTCAAGCATAAATGAGCTCTTACAAAAATACTATTCTCGATACATTAATCTTCTTGTCATTTGTCAAACTGTTCCCTACTGAACTTAATATGGCTAATGAACATCCAAAACGTTCTCTCCTCCTTCCGATGTCAATTCCCCTCCTGCAATTTCATCGGACAAGGATTCATTATCCATTGGGAATCCACAACGTTTTTGCCATGAATTCTTCTCAGGTCAAAGGTGACAGGACTCAAAGATCAATAGCCAAAGAGTAATATACATGTCTTTGTAAAGTCAAATGATTGATTCAAAACCTCCAAAAGACATCAGCCGTGTCTCACAACCACATCTGAGGGAGGACACCTGACCTTAATTCCTGCAAAGAGCTACTTTTAGTGGACAATTTCCAAGTGGATGGTTGCTATATTTTGACATGCTTCATTTAGTACTGTAAGTATTTTGCTTAGCAGAGAAGAACATTGATGATTACATCAAAAATCTATTTTAATGTAAAGCATGTTGTGACATTTTCATATCTGCTGCTACAATCACATGAATTTTCTCAATTTGCTAAAGACAGGTATGTCTATCTAAAAGATAGGTATGCAGTGTACTTACGATGTTCCCATGTATCATGACTATATCATGACCATAACTTGCAAATGTCCTAGTTAATGTGAGACCTTCCTCAATTTAGTCGGTCTCCAATGTTGCAGTTTGTGTCTGTTAAACAGTTATTATATTTTTGATGTTTTTTTGTTGTTTTTTTTTCTTTCCGTGTTCCGCCATCCTGCTCGTTCCTGACATGGATAACAGTCACCTAGATACTTTTTCAAATAGCGAGTGAGATGCGGTTAGGGTTAGTGTGCAAAAACTACAGTACTGCAAAAATGTATTTTGTCAATGTTAAAGTTCAAACTGCTTGTTTTTACCCCTGACATATTCCATTATGTTGTGCACTGCTGATGAAACAATGCAGGGTGCCCCTGCAGAGATAGACGGGTGTGAATTCTGAAAGAAATCTCTGGAAACCTGCCCTTATCAGAAATCTCAAAAGAACTGAGATGTGGCAAGAAAATATTTTCACATGAGTCAGAACATGTGACAGCATGGAGAACATGAAAAGTGTAGCTTCTGTTCATTGCTTTCCATTTGCAGGTGATGATGTCAGCAGCACTGTATTTGACAAGAAAAACTAATAAATGTAATCCAGACTTTTCTGTGAATTGGCTAGATGGATAGAGGGAACAAAAAGCACAAAAGGAGGTTAAGTGAGCGGATAAAGAAACTGTGTCACAGAATATACAAAAAGTAACTCAATAATTCACGAGGAGGAAGCATAATGTAAACAAGGAGGTCACTTTCTGAGGTCATTCATTCCACAATGATTATGAAATATTAACAACAATCTGGACTTGTTGCTTTCAAAAACAACCACCTGTATTGGCATACTTTGATGCAACAAAAACAGTATTGAATTTCATTGCACTCTTTTGAAGTTACAAATTTAGTGGTCAGGCTTAATATCAAACCGGTTGCTTTCCTCTCCCCAGTAAACATTCATAGCCCGAAAGAGCAGCATAGACTTCATTTGCTAGTTATTCTTTTTTGTTTTTTGGGTGTTTTCTCACTCTGCAAACATATAGTCTGCACACTTCTGTTCAACTTTGAGTCAATTATTTTTCTTGGTCAAAATGTGGCACGTTCTATCACATTGTTGACATATTCCTATTCAAATGCAACGAAGGATGTTGTTTGCAACAACGTCAGCAGCTCTTTTTGTGCTGACATTTTGGATGCCAAGGTCTGCAAACCTTCTGTCCAGAGCTGGGCTCAGCTTGTTTGGTAACAGGATGAACAAATACAAAATGCATATTTAATAAACACATGCAGTGACCCTCCTCCAGCAGTAATGTGCATTTGAGCATTAGGCACTGCAGCATAACTTCATTCATTATTGAAAAACCCAGACAAGATCAGCATGTCAGGAGCTTTGTCGTTGAATATATTAAATTCATTTTTCAATGTTCCTTTATTGATTGCAAAAGGTGATGGATTGCGATACAGCTTGTGCCTTGCTCTTTAGACAATGAGCGTTAGACTGTATGAGGAGGCCAATTCTCTTTGCAAACAGGTGCAGTTCATAAAACTACAAATGGCTAAATTACTTAAACTGTGCCAGGGTGTCTGATGTTTTGCGTGCTGGCTCATTGGCAAGGTAAACAGAGACAGTGAAACTTAAATGAGTCATCATTAATGTGTTTTCACATAATGAGAAGGAGAATATACACAATAAAAAGGATCTGTTTACCTTAGATGCAAGTTACAGTCTGGCCACTAAGTACTTTAGAGACCTCATGCTATTAGCAGCAGAAGTAGTGAAGCATGAGGCACAAAGGAGGTGGGAATTGTATTGAATGTTGTTGTGATAGATTCTCCACAAAGGTCTAGATTGCATTTTTATTATTCTTTTCCGCACTGCACAAAATCCATAGGTATTCGGGTATTTTATAGGTGACATCAAAGTTCTACCATTCACCTGGGATGCTCACTTCACAGAGGTGTTCTATACCAATCGCTTTATCTCCAGTTAATACCTTCTTGAATTGGAAGTTAATTCTGCAGTGGAATTAAATTATAAACCTTGTCCAAACAAATTACTGTCAACGTGAAAGCAGGTGCATTTTTTTGACAGGCTGAGGGCATTAGTAATCTAACGCATGAACCCCCTTCTGCTACCCACTCTGCAACACCCCCCTTCAAATTCCCATTTCGAAAGCCAATGGTGCAGAGGCAAACCGAGGGGAGAGAGCCCCTACACGACGGGGCTAGATTAATGTGCCACCTGAACGTAGACCCACCGAGCGCGGGGTTCCTCCCTGTCCGAGAATAAGAGTTAAAAATATGATCAAACACATCCCGAGGGAGGATTTACCTCTTAAAATATTTATGCTCACTTTCAATTACAATTTGTTCTCTCATCACAGAAGAGAAAATCACCACAGGTGATGTTGCTGTGGGATATAAAGATAAATTGAACCAGATATCCAGTTTAATATTGCTAAGCAATAGGAGTGAAATGCTCAATGGGCTGATTTTCCAATCTTTCAGTTTTGACGAACAGCTGAGTGTGAGGGTAGAAGCTACATGAATAGAAATCGCTTTATTCGTATTCAGTTACACATACAGTAGAGCAACAGCAATATCTGACCACTGCATTTAACCCATTGTGGATGAACCACGAGCAGAAGGCAGGCACTGAGCAGCGTCAGGGGAGCAGGTTTTTTTTTATCGACAATTGTCCATTGGATTTATCACAAACACGTATGGGACTACTTACCTGATCATGTCATTATTATAATATCATTTATTCACAAATTATGAAAACATTTAACACTACTTTACTCAGACACTTTACCACAATGTTCTTGTTGGGATCTTAAATTCAAACCTTCTCTTAAAGACTATAAATATATGGTTATCAAGGCTATGTATATATATTTATGAAGGCTATATATGCATAATTATAAAGTCTTTGCATATATACATGTAGATACATATATTTTTTTTTACTTTGTTTTTTTTTAAGGATGTGTGACTATATCTATGCGGCATATGTATGTTTGTATGTTTGTATGATGGGTGGCGCTGTGGCTCGGAGGTTGGCGCTTCTGCTTTGCACAGCAGGTAAGGGCCCCGGTTTGATTCGCGCAGGGAGCTTTTGTTTGCATGTTCTCCCCAGTGTCTGTGTGGGTTTCCCCCTGGTTCTCCCCTTGCCTCTTCTGGTCGCACCCTGGACTGGCAGCCAGTCCCTGCCTCTCTGTCAACGGGCTAGGTTCCTGCGACCCTAAGTTCAGGGGGTAGTGGTCGATGATGAGATCCACACAATGTGGCTGGTGCAGTGGTTAGCATTTGCTTCACAGCAAAGGCCATTCCTGATTTAATTCCGACAGGGGTCTTTCTGTGTGAGGTTTGCATAATCTCCCCGTCTCTGTGTGGGTTTCCTCCAGGTTCTCCGGTCCCCCTCCACACTTCCCAGGTTCATTGGAGACCCCACATTGCCCGGCACTGAATAAGCAACTGAATGGTGGTTTGTGTAGTTTGATCAGGCTAAAGCAAAGAACCTCCCCCTCCCCCCCTCCCCATTAAGGGGTGTAAATAGTGATAATAAGTGATCTATTACTTATCCAAATATTTTCATTTCATAACCTGTCAAAGTTAAGAGGGGTTTTCCTTCTGCTTTGGCAAAAGCTGCTCTCTGTTTAAGGAGACTAAAGTTTTTATGTTGCCGACTGATGCTGGAGTTAATGCTAAACGTTGCATCAGATTTTACTCAGAGGAGCAAAGGCGATTTTTCCAGTGTGGAAAAGTGTGAAAAGCCATCGAGTATTAAACTCTGCTCTGACATGATTCCACGCTCTTACATTATTCCATGCAGTCCCCCCCCCCAAAGAAAGAAGAATACAGGTTTTAAAGAAGAAGCCTTTAGCTTTTGATAGTTTGATTCCTCATGACGCTCTCTAATATAACAAAAAACATTAAAAAACTTCTATTTTACCTCCTGCTTCCTATTAAAAATGACACATAGATTTTTGTTAAAGGGCCTCAGTACAGAGTATTGGGAAAACAAACTGAAAATGTTTCAGACATCTATGTGAAGCTTTTTCTGAAGTCCTGTTTAATTAAGAGAAATCCCTCTTTGAGGTCAAAACAAGGGCCTGGGTGTGAGGTTCACACACAGAACACTTATTTTTAATGAGAAATTTTAAAGTAAACCGAGCAAACGTTGGAGCGCCATCAATTCCCTAGTCTTATAAATATCAGTGTATGGTAAATGGAACAAGTATATTTTGTACAAGCCCTAATACAACAGTCATTTCAATAGAGAATCTCTCCGCTCTTGATATCATCTCAACAGGCAGCACGGGGTCACAGTGGTCGCTGGTTCGATCCTGACGGGTGACCTTTCTTTGTGGAGTTTGCATGTTCCCCCCATGCCCATGTGGATTTCCTCCAGGTTCTCCGGCTTCTCCCGCAGTCAAAAAAATGCAGTAGGTTAATGGCAGACCCTATATTGCCAAGTTGTGTGAATGAGTCAGAATGGTTGCTTGTCTCTATGTGTGGAACTTCAGTGGTTGCTGAAAAACCTCTCACGGCCAAAGACCAGTGAGATAAGCTCCAGCATCCCCACCACGCTGAGCTCAGGATGAACGGGATAGGAAATGAATGAATTAATATTGTCTCAACAAATCTCATCTTACTATTTCCCTCTTTCTGTCCTTGGTAAAACAAATTAATTCTCAGGTTAGGGTCCTTGGCGAGGGAGAGCTAAATCTTTGGCTTGAGTTCTCTTGCAATATGATCCTGGTTACCTAAATTATTTGGTGTTTTTTTTGAATTCGTACTAAAAAAACAAAAAGAGGAAGGGGTCATTTTTTGATGTCTATTCAGTAAAAAAAAATGAGATATGACTTGACACAGATATTGGGTTGATGAAGGAAGAATTATATTTTTATTTTCTTGTCACATGTACAGAAAAACAGAGTTTTAAAATCGGGCCTCAGATGTGTTTGGTGCCACCAAGTGTTCAGCTATGACTTTGCTTTTTGGTCAATTTCTTTTCGACAGTCCTCTGATTGCTCCCACCACATTTCCCTCTTTCCTGTTACCTAGGGAATGGAGCCCTGCTGTCAGTGGTATATAAACTTCAGCTCTGCTTTTTCCCTATTGTGCCAAAAAATTGATTTGAAATGCTGGACACCGTATGCTTTTCCTCAAGCTCTTATTATCTTTTGATGTTCAGCTTTTGCCTCAAGAGATCCCCGCATACTGATTAGATTTCTAGTCAGGCTTTATATTACCATCTTTGGATACTTCATCTTGCTTGTGCTGAGAATGTTTTGTTTCTGGAATTGCCGGCTTGAGTTAATTGAACTCTCCGCAATCGACTTCTGTTCATCTACTTTTACTCTGCAAAGTCAGAATTTCTCTTCCTTGTGTATCAAGACCGCAGGTTTTGCAATGACAGACATTGGCATGGAGGTCCCCTGCTCCTGCCCTATCTATACTCAGCCTCATCTGGAACTGTTCACCTGTTGCACGAATACATGCTAGAGAATAAGAAATACCGAAACTAAAACAAACATGTAATGAATCTTCATCGCACAACTTTCACCACTTTCAGTTCAAGGTCTACCTGCCATTCTATATTTGATGTGTTTTTCTTTTTAAAAGCTAAAATAACGGCACTCGAGTTTGTGACCTGTTTTATGAATAAATCGACAATAATTCCTTGCTCCTGCTTGATCAATTTTGGAAGAGCCTGTTCAAATCTAGTATGGTGTCTGCTGAAATGGTTCTTCTCTGATCCAGAGTTGGGTGAAAGACAACGTGATCTGTCATTTGGATCACTTCTCAGAAAATAAACAATTGAATTATTTTGATATTCGTGTGCCTGTTGCAAATCTAGAAGCTATTCGAAAATGATCAAAACAGTGGATACAGCCCATTCATGTGTTTGCTTTGTTGAAACACAGTTGTAGTGCTTCTGTGTTGATGGCTAGTATTAACAAAGATCACTTCAGACAATCTGTTCTGTGCAGTCAAAAATCCCGAGTCCGGCTCCCATGTAACAATTCATTCGAAAGACAATTTGACCAGACAACCTGTCAGACATCCTCATTCAGCTAATATCCTATTACCCTGCAGGTAGCACGAGTTAACCCTTTTACGGTCTGAGAGAATACTTTGTAAATCTGGGGAAGGTTAATGAAGGCTTTTCAAATATGATGAAGGAACCGCCAATGTCAAGTAAATAAGATGTAATGAAAGTGGAAGCACATCTGGTCATGGCCTAATGCCTGCACGATAGTCTCATCTTCAGCAGTCTAAATATTTTTGATGGACTCATTATTCCATTTCATAAAAAAAAGCTTTAAGCTCATCAGTAGTCATTGGGAAAGTGTGGAAATGTAACATCTCTCTTGCTATTCAAAACATGATTTATTTGGTGTCTCTCTCGCACTGCCTATCTCCTTCAAACAAAACCGACATGTTTGCTTTGTCTCATCATGATCTCGTATGTAAATACCAGCGAGCTAAGCCCGAGCACATTTGCATTGTCACATCCCTCACAGAGACACCTCCAAAACCACGAGACTTTGTACTTAGTGAAGATGTGTAACGTCAGTTGAGACCACAAAATAACAAATTAGACTCATGCAGGTTAATCCCAGATGACTACCTGAGCAATCCTCTGGAATGATCAGACAAAAGATTCCTGTTTTGATTTTGACGATCGTTTTTATATTTACATTCTTATACACACTCCTACACACACACACACACACACACGAACATTACAATACATTACTGCATGATGGTTATAAGATAGGTTATAAGTAGCAAGACAAATACCTGTCTTTATTTCCTCTGCCCAGGAGGTCACATTTTCATACAGCCTGGGTATTTTTTTTGGAGCCCAAACATGAGTTTGCAAAGCATTACGAAGATACATTGCAAATTCTACCAAGCTGTAGGGAGCTGGTGCATGTACTAAGAAAATTAAAAAATAAATACATTAAAACAAATGCACCGTTGTGGCAGAGCTCACCTTTACTGATGCTACACCTTTTGACCTTGTGAACCTTTCAGAATAAATAAACAAATGTACAGTATATATATATACACGTGTGTGTGTGTGTGTGTGTGTGTGTGTGTGTGTGTGTGTGTGTGTGTGTGTGTGTGTGTGTGTGTGTGTGTGTGTGTGTGTGTGTGTGTGTGTGTGTGTGTGTGTGTTTATTACTCATTTTTCAATAGACAGTTCATTTTGTGAGGTTGTCTGAAAATGGGTCAGGAGTCATCAACCATCATCCCACTTGTTGCCTACTGGCAATCATCGCTCTGGTAACTATTGGAGACAAATGGGAGGATGTTTTATTTGAATCTATTCATGTCAAACTATATGACACATTTGTTAGGAACCATAATCACTAAAATAGAGATACCCAAAATATGGCTGCAAATCATCTGCAAACTGAATGTTTATGGTTGTTTTTGGTGCATCAGATCGCTGTATTGATGGCTGTAAAGGATAAGAAAAGCATGAGCACACAGCCTGAACCTGCTGCCAGACTGAGTGGTGACAGCAGGACATCAACACTGCTCAGTTCAATCCGAGGGCAAGCTTCTTGAAGTTGCTGCTCATGATGACAAACAGCACAGGGCACATAATAGGAGCAGCAAAATGGGGCTATGAGGCTGAATTATATCAGCCAATTTCACTGTGTCTTTGAAATTCCTCTGACGAAATCGTGTTTCTTTTAGACACATAAATTAGATTGTGTTATTGCTTCAACAATCTGTCTTACGGTGTGTAACATTCTGTAAGGGGTAGAATCCTCTCTGATGGGCCTGTCTATCCTGAGATGACACCATTGTGTACACTTACGCAAGTGTTTGATGATTTTTACTTGCTAACTTTTTAACCATCTGGATAAAGCATGAACACCCATCATGGATTCTGCCAACGTTCAACACTCTTCTGCTGTAATTCCAAATGACACCTACCACAATTCTGAATCCATGCCATCACTTCGATGCTTATTTTTGCTGTCATTCAGTTACTACATAATTTACAAATGAATCTGAGTTTATAAGTGCGCAAACTCTATGAATCCTCGGAAACATGTTGTTGTCAGGAGAGGCCAGCACCTTTACGGGCAGACGTGGAGTGAAAGTGGTAGATTGAAGCAACCTGAACAGGTGGTTATCAGTGGCGGGATCACCTGCGAAAGGAGCTTCTGCCCTTTGATAGAGAGAAAATGAAGGGTGAGGATAAGAAATGGGTATTGATCGATGAGCGTGTTATCTGCCTCAACCACGATGATCAGACAATGCAATCTGACGTGGTCCAGAGAAGTGCAAAGGTGCTGATGGGGATTTCAAAGTACTTTATTCTCATTTGCACACCTCAATTCGTACCACATGAAAGGCATTAAACCTCTTCTCACATTTAGGTTCAACATGAAAATAAAATATGAAACATCTACATAGAGTCAACTGGACTCTTCCAGATGTGATTGTTTTGCATTCTAAGTTCAAAAGCAAAGAGCAGCAACTGGAGGACGGTGTCATTATCAAGCCTGAATATCCATATAGTTTGCACTTTTACAGATGCATTGCTTTTATTTTGAAGGAAGCAAGTATTTATAAATTCAGGTTAAAAAAAAAAAAAGGAAACGTTTTGCTGCTTTGAAAAAGTAATTCTCAGTCTGAGAACCTGTCTTTTTCATGAAGCTGTCTCTCTAGATATTTGTTGTTTGATATGAATGTTGAGGCAAATCTTTTGAAAAAAAAAAACTGTGCATTTTAATCTCTCGAGAATTATTGTACCCTCTCTGAGCCAGGTAAAGTTTTAAAATTTTATTTTATTTTCCTTACTCATCAATCCTAAATCAAAAAAAATTCTCGTTCGAGGGCATTTATAACATATGCCCTCAATGTTATTACTGATCAATGAATTGAATGAACTGGCATTATTGGATATAGAGTTTAATGAGGACCTACATTGTTGCTCATAAAAGGCACATATCACAGGTACACAGCAGAAAAACACACATGTAAAACATTCTCACTTGTGCCCACTGCATGCTAAGATCACTTTGGGAACACTGATGTACCATCGGGACCCGATGCAGCTCGAGGTGAATAAAAATTAAAATGATGTATGGTCTCAGTGTTTTCTAATTGGAACATGGCAATGTATTTAATAACATGCATTAGAACACTAATTAGGAGTAAATTGAACTGTATCCTATTGTCTACCCTTCAGCATCGTGAAAAATAACCTCAGACGCAAGGTGTCTGTCTAAAAAAACCTTTGAAATTTAAGAGATGTATCATTGTTTTCTCTGGCTTTGTTTGTCCTGCTTGTGTTAATATATAAACATATATATATACACGCACATATACATATATACATTTTTTTACATATTTATGTATAATAATCATATATATAATCAATATGTGTTCATATGACCACGTTTTTCCTTCACAGGAGCATTCTTGAAAGAAAGCTAACATTTTAGGTGCACTGAATAGCTTCGTGCTTGATATTTTGTATTTAGAGGCAACATTGTGCAGGATATTTTAAGATAAGATAAGATAAGATAAGATAAGATAAGATAAGATAAGATAAGATAAGATAAGATAAGATAAGATAAGATAAGATAATACTTTATTGATCCCCATAGGGGAAATTCGGGTGTTGCAGCAGCAACATTAGAGGGAAAAGGGAAAAAAAAGAAAAAAAAAACACGATATATATATATATATATATGTGTGTGTGTGTGTGTGTGTGTGTGTGTGTGTGTGTGTGTGTGTGTGATATGTATATATATATACACATATACACAATATACACATACAATATACACATACACATATATACATACACATTAACACATGGATAGCACAAAAAAAATAAAAAAATAATTTTAAAAATAAGCATGAACCAAATTTCTCATCATTAGCCAGATGATGGTCACTTACTAATGTGTTCACACTGCCACAGTTTTTGGGGGCTAAAATGTCTCAATGCAGTGATTACACAAAGGCTTTAGATGAAGTCCTCCTTGGACTTGTCAGTCTGTTCTGTGTTGATGTCCAGACCTTGCCCAGACCTTATTCACGTGATAATTGCCTAAAAACTGTATTAACATCAATACTAGATATTATACGCACCAAAAATAAATCAGTCCTTTGATACCTCAAATTGTTTTGTGTAAATTGGTGAACGGATGATCTGCATGATGTAATCTATTGTGTTGGGTAATGACTCTGTTTCGCAGTGACTGAGGATTTAATTTTCTTGAGTGCAGTTGTCCCATATCAATGAAAAGTCTTCTGGCAACTTAGATGACACTGTTTAACGTTGATGCAATGAACAAGAATGTTAGATTTAATTGTTTTTACAGAATATAAAGATTTTGATCTGAAGGGTCAAAAGGACTTCGTATCTTCAAAACAAGTTTACTAAAGACATAAGAACTCCACCACAGAGAGAAGGTGGACTAAAATATCACCTGAAAATACTGATATTTAGATACAGGAAAAAAAAACTTCTTTCATGGTTTCTTATACATGAACTCCCCCTGGGAGCACCGAGCTTTGAAAAACATTCAAAACTCTCCATGTGATCAAATGTGTCAGTATAAATATGTCTTATGTGGCCCAGTCTCAGCAGACGCCCTGCTCCCACACAATGAATGAACAGCCTTCGTAAAGAGCGAGCTAAATTGATGTTCGCTACAAAGTCTGTTCATTTAAGCCTTTCCTCTCAGCTGTCAGAGGGGCCTTGGTCAACACTGCACATCAGGGCACTGCAGTGTTCTCACTATTATCTGCCTCAAAGCCAGAAGCAAAGAAAGATACTGAGGCTTTCTCGTTACAAAGTATTTCTTCTCTAGTTACTCAGAATCGAGGTAGAACATCAGCACATATTGATTATAATTTTACATGTGCTGTATAGGTTTCTCTGTGAAAATTTAAAGCTGCATTTGTCATTTTACTATTTCATCATTCATTTTCCTCTCATTACAACAGTACAGAGCTGTGAACACCTTCTGTGTATCAAGATAAGGCTATTTGGATGGAAAGCACATTCTTCTCTACATACAAGAGGTTATCTCTGAAAGAGCAAGCCCACCTCCTTGGACAAAGCCATTCATCATTCTGCCTCTGTAATACTTTGTCTCTGGTTAGATAATTAGCAAAACTTTTCCAAAGAATAATTTATTTACAAAGTTTGAATGTCAACAAGCGTAATATAAACACATCTGTTTAAGGAGCCGTGCAGACACTCGGCCCCAGAAAGGGAATATTAGTATCGGTGACCTAATCTTCGAGGCCATTTAAAGAGAAAAACATATCACTTTTAAATTGGTAATTTTCAATATAACATGGTAAATTGTATCATTACCAGAGAAACAATATTCACTGAAAATTGCCAGCCAGATGTGATCCTTTTCCATCATTGTGAAATCAATATATTCACAATTAAAGATTTGACAAGTCAAAATAGCAAGCTGAATATAAAGCATTCATTATTCATTCATCATTCATCATTTTTTCCACCCGTCTCTTGAATATCACAGTGAAAGGACATTTCATTTAACTTGAGACTCATAGCTACATGTTTCAGGAAAAACATTGTATTCACTGCTTGTGGATAGGTGAGTCGATGAAAATTCATGAGTTCGTATTATTTGCTTGTATGTTGCATTATAAAGGTCTGAAGAAAGATCATACTGTTAGGTAGAGGTTAACTTTGGACACAAATACAGCCACTCAGGAGGATACCATATCAAGATCTGGTGAAGGAGTGGACTGCTGGGCCAGCTCGTTAGCGGTGCGGTGGTGATTGCAGACTTGTAGGCAGGTGTAACGTGTCGCTCCTCACCGTTGGTTGCCAACGCTGGAGGGCATATGTGCCCATATCGTCATCAACAGTTTCTGGAGCAGGATGGCGTGGGGGAGGTGCGGGGGCAGATCTCAGAGTCATAACACATACATTAATTTATCCATCCACTTATCCTGCACTCAGGTGTCTATATATATATATATATATATATATATATATATATATATATACACACAATCATTTAAAACAGCTTCAACTCCGGATGTTGGTGGGTTTCCCCACATGAACCGCTTACTTAAGGTCCCCCAATGATATTTCAATGGGATTCAAGTCAGGACTTTGACTTGGCCATTCCAGAATATTTAGTTTACTTTTCTTCTTCATGTGTAAATGTGTATGTATAGATGTGTATGTGTATATTGTGTATATTGTGTATATGTGTATATATATACTTATGCAGGTATGGGTATGTCTGTAAAAAGTATGTATACATGTTTACGTGTTTTGTATACGTGTTTTTTTTTCATACGTGTTTACGTGTTTTGTATACGTGTTTTTTTTTCCTTTCTCTATTGTTGCTGCTGCAACGCCCGAATTTCCCGTATGGGGATCAATAAAGCATTATCTTATCTTATCTTATCTTATCTTATCTTATCTTATCTTATCTTATCTTATCTTATCTTATCTTATCTTATCTTATCTTATCTTATCTTATCTTATCTTTAAGCATTCTTGGATAGAACAACTTGTGCATCTGTGATCGTTGTCTTGCTGAATGACCCACTGTCTCTTGAGATTCAGCTCAAAAACAGGTCTCTTGGAATTTTATTTTGGAATACTCGAATATAGCTCAGGATTCAGTGTTTGAAAAATGGTGGTGGGTCATCCAGGCCATATCTAACCATAACCAGGGATAAGGTTCTTATGCTACAATGCAGTGGTTGGGTTTCTCCATTTGTAATGCTTCTCATTCAAGCCTAAAAGTTATTTTTTGTTATAATCGGTCCAAAATACATTCTTCGTGTATCCTTCTAGTTTGTCCATATATTCTTTAGTAAAACTACTTATGGCTAGGAATGCTTCGGAATACACACTGGTCAGTTACTGATGGTGGACTCATGAACATCAACACTTGCCAAAGTAAGACAGGCCTTCAGATGCTCAGATGTTACCCTTGGTTTCTTTGTTACCGCACAGACTATCACATGCCTTGGCTCTTCGTTATTTTTGTGAGTCGACCACATCCAGGTAAGGCGACCATGGTCTTTTATGTCCTCCATTTTTACACAATGTGTCTGACTGGATTGTTGGAGTCCAGACTCTTTAGAGATGTTCATGTAACCTCCTCCAGCTTCATGAATATCAACAACTCTTTTTCTTATGTCCTCAGACATCCATTAATGTGTTGCTTCTATGATCGAGTTTGCCTGGATCCGTCTTCTTTCAACAAAACAAGGTCTCCCACGTATGCCTGATTGTCATTCCACTGACTGAAATACAGAGAGTACAGATAGCACAGATATTCTCAAATACAGCTCTGGGAAAAATGTGTATTCAGGTGTATGCAGTGATTCTTTGCATCTTTGAGTGCAACCTTCGGCTCTATGTTCGTCATGACTGTTCTTTCTTTGATCATTCATTACACCAAAAAACCTCCAGCAACGTTATTGGTCCAGAATAATATTATGGTTTAGACATTGGCTCCTGGTAAGGTCACCCCAAATCCCAAAGCCCCTTGCAGACACTGAATGCAAAACAGAACTCAAGACTTTGCCAGTTCGAATGCAAATTGCAATCAAATAAACAGACCAGCTCAAAAAGTAATAATAATAAAAATAGATATTTTAGATTCTCCTGAGAAAAACAGTGAACGAAGAAGTGGTTATTGATGAAACCAGTCCTGGCTCCGGAAGACATAGGACTGACATTCTGAACACATCCAACAAATTCAATAAAACAGCAAGAGACTTGGATGTTTAGGACCAACAATTCTTTTAAACTTAAGATTGCAGAAGGGGAAAGATCCCGACACAGACAATGTCCCACTGTGCTATAGACGTATGGAAGAGCAATTTCAGGGAATCAGGATGGTTTTATGCCAGCAAATATCTCATAAGCTGAACTTAGTAGTTCTTTTGACATTTTAATGTCCTTACTACTGTAGGAGGCTTGACCGCAAACCGCATGTGATCTTTTCTCAAGCTCAAAGTATGATTGTACCAGTTTTATGAAAAGTGTCAGAGACCGACCGTAGCAGCAGGCGATTTCAATGTGTTTTCTAAGTGGCCGAATAATACTTCCAGTCATTAGGAACACATCAATAGACAAACGTGCTTGTCGCCTTTTTCTGCACATTTTGCGCTCACCTTCTGATTTGCCTTTGGTCAGATAAAAGTAATGAGATACGGGGTGTAATTACTGAGTTGTAAGACAGTCTTTCCATGCTCAAGGCCTTGTGCTGGTGGCAGTAAATACAACTAATTATGTCGTCTGCTCCGCAGCCTCTTTATCTAAACTCAGCGAGACACAGACCTGCCCACAAAGTGCTTCATTACCGTGTGCCAGGCTAATAGGGGACTGATGGTTTTCAGCATCTTCACAACTTCCTCTATAATGGAGAAGGGGATCAATTGTCATAAAATACAGAGGACTGATACACCCTGGTTCATTCAGCCCCAGCTGGCACAAGCGTAAACTGTGCTGTATAATGAAGAATCTCATTGAGATCTTTAGACATTATAAAATTCTTGATGTAAATTCTCAATCCTGTGATTGGGCATTGATTTCCAAGCCCCTATACATGTATTCGGGTGAAAACGGTAACAGGATAAAAAAAGGCTAAGCCGGTCAGCTCCAGGATTCGTCCAATCAAAAACAGATATCTAATCACGCGAGCGTATTCAGGAATAACCACGGGGCTGATTTGAAGTAGTTGGAACATCCTGATGAACAACGGTTGGCTTCTTTCAAACGTACAGACTGGACAAGCACACAGCCATGAGTCCTCCAGGAGCCCAATGCACTGAGCCACCCAGCTATGTTACATCTATAGGAGGTATCTGTCTTTCTTTTCTTGGCCTTTAAGTTTTTCATTTCTCCCAAAAGATTGTCTTTCTCACAGGCACACAACAAAACAAAACAAAAACCTGAATTGCTCCAAAGCATTCCGGTGTCCCATACACTTAGAAAAATCCTTACATCTTAACATAACATTCATGTCAACACAATGGTTTATCAACACCTCCCAGGGTTTTAGTCTGGCAGGTGGTTCTGCCCAGTTACCCCTCTTGAGGTTCTCCATCGCTGCATGCATTAATACTGCAGTTCATCTGAAGAAATATGGAGACCCTGGCACTGCACATAACATAACATTCATGGTTTTGTAATAAAATGTCTCCCCAATGAATAATGGCTTTTATAATGTATGACTCTATATTTGCTTGTATGTCATCGGTTGAATGTTACTCTAAACAAATATTGAACACATGGGTAAAATGTTCACTGACTGTTTTCTGGTATCATTTGGTCTTTAAATGAAAGCACAATATTGTCACGACAGCATAATTCAACTATTTTATATTTATTTTGATTTTTAAAAATAAGAGCAATGTGGGATTGGAACGACGGTGGTTAAATATTGAAAAACCTGACAGGGAACCAGAGAGAAAGCCTGAATTTTAATTACATTTGCAGGCACATTCAGAGGTCAGAAAGCTGATTGATTAATTAAACGTGCCCAGCTAAACAAATAAAAAAATAAAAAAAACTTGAGAAACAATAGAATTAAATTTGATAACTTTCAAAATACATGTAGCACTGCTTGGCTAATTGATATGGACAGAAACCGTAATATTTCACAGGTTTCATTGTAAAATTAATCTTTCGGTGGAGTTTAAGGAACAAAATTAAATTGGATTTCCCAGTAACATCTTTCAAATTCAAATGTAAATATATCAAAGTCACAGTATCCATTTTCTTTCCCTCCCAGTAAAGGACATAAAACCATAAATTATCATGAGGCTATCTTAGGATTCTGAAAGTTCTATACAAAAAATGCATCGATCTGTCTTTTCTCTGTGAATGATTCAGCTGACATCAGAAACGAATCAAGGAAAAGAAAGTTAAATAAACTTTGAGAAGCTGAAGGCAAATGGAAGAAATGAAATATGTATATCTATTTATTTCTGCTCATGTTTTTTTTGTGCTATCTATGTGTAAATGTGTATGTATATATGTGTATGTGTATATTGTGTATATGTGTATATATATATTTCTGTAGGTATGGGTATGTGTGTAAAAATGTATGTATACGTGTGTGTGGAATGTATGGTGACTTATGTGCATATGTGTTTGCACTGTCATATGTGTGTATTTATATTTCATGTTTAGATTTTTTTTTCTTTTTTTTCCCTAATGTTGCTGCTGCAACACCCGAATTTCCCCTATGGAGATCAATAAAGTATTATCTTATCTTATCTTATCTTATCTTATCTTATCTTATCTTATCTTATCTTATCTTATCTTATCTTATCTTATCTTATCTTATGTATACATATATATATATATATATATATATATAGATAGATAGATAGATAGATAGATAGATAGATAGATAGATAGATAGATAGATAGATAGATAGATATCTATATATAGATATATATATATAGATATATATTATATTTATGTGTATATATATGTATATATATACACACACACATATGTACATATATATGTATGTATGTATGTATGTATGTATGTATGTATGTATGTATGTATGTATGTATGTATGTATGTATGTATACACATATATGTAGATATATGTATATATACATATATATGTGCATATATATACCTATATATGTGCATATATATATATATATATATATATATATATATACACACACACACACACACACACACACACACATATATATATATATATATACATGTAAAATGTATGTATACGTGTGTGTGGAATGTATGGTGACTTATGTGCATAGGCATATGTCTTTGCACTGTCATATATATGTGTATAGAATGTATAGAATCAGCCATCAGCTCTTTTGCAGCCCATCCCAAGTACATTTTTTGCACACGTGAGGTAAAATGAGACTCACTTGGCTAAAACTTATTCGCTCTAAATCGCATTGTTCTGTACGAATGGAGCAGCAACCGAACAACACGAGTTTCATTCTATATAAATCACAGTCCCTCTGCCACATCTGAGAAAGTGTACAGCTCATTTAGAGCCACTGAGAGAATTAATCTCTATTTTTATTCCAAACAAGCTATTGCCTATTTCGCACAGTTGGCTTTTCACCCGAGTCTGAATCTACTCAGTCTGACATTTAATTAAATGGCCATCCAGCACACATGAATTTCTAATGTATATTGAAATTAATCATAAAATACTCACACACTTTATTTTCCTTGGTTCATGTTGAAACGTAATCCATTAATCAGATTATTAAAGCAATCTAATTATACGTGACAGAGGTGTATTCACTCCAAGCTCATTCAAGCCCAACTGGAAGCAAAGGCCTTATTTTGCAAAAGTTAATAAAAAAAAAAAAAAACTTTCACAGCTTAAAAGAAGAGAAGGCAACATGACTGCTGCTGCTCAAATGTGTGTGCACATCATGTGAATATCAGTTGAGAGGAAATGACATGCCCTGTACGGATCCAGGAGCTCATTGATCGCACTGCATACATATCTGCCATGTCAAGCCTGCAAATGTGAAGGTAGGAGATGCGCAACAAGGTAAACAGGTTTCTCGCACAAACAGCACTCGCCCAGCAAATGGAAGAAATGGAACAATAATGAATGGGCACATTTGTAGTCATTGTGTGAAACATCCTCATTTTTCACTCCCCATGTCACGCTCATTCACATTCCGGCCACATTCACCATCCGGCACACACTGCTTTATCCCCGCTCTTCTCGCTCTCATTTTCCCCTCAGCCCTGCCTGACTCCTTGTGGAAACTGGAGGTCATTGGTGTTGGTGGGGGAGGGAAGGGGTGGGGTGGGGCAGGGAGGAGGGGTTGGCTGTAGGTTTCATTGCAAGAAGAGAAAGGAAACGTATAGATTCCAAAGCCTCTAACTTTAAACCCCAAAGACCAACATCCAGTGGAGACAGAGGCTGTCTCAGAAACATAGGGAGGAAATAGATTTTCAATGCATCACCTTTGTCTACCCAAAGACCCACATATATCTAGAAAAATCCACTTGGCCTAAACCTCTCGAAGGACATTTCTTTCATTTGCATTATATTTAAAAAAAAAGTGTGAAACATATTGCTCAAGCTGGGCAGAGGGTTGTGGTATGCAAAAACATGGACGAGCTGAAAAAGGTTATAGCTTTGTAAACTCGAGATTTGCTAGCTAGACATGCGACACACCAATCCACCACCCCGATTGTCTTTGCTTAATCAGGGTTACGTGTTCCTGCATAAGCAAGCCAACAGGTTATGCTGCCCACAGTTCTTTCAAAAAGGCTGTTTTGTTTTGATGATGTGCTTCTTCTCAGCGTATACCCGCAGATCTGCATTTTTTTATGCATTGCATCAGCCCCCAGAAGCTCACCCTGTTTACTTTCCACTCAAGCCTACACGGACCCATATCTTTTACCATTTACAATACATTTTCACTCTGCATTTCGCCGCCCATCTCTCCATCCCTCCGGAGTATCGCAGTAGTCCCTGGCTCATCTTTATTTGGATCTCCTTGTTTGGAAATAAATCGTATTCATACAACACCTGAGCTGGTGATGGGAGTCGAATGGGATCAGGGTCCCAGGTGGACCAATTCAAATATCATTCAGCTCAGCGGGAACAAACACACACACCACACAATTGCGCACGTGCAAACACATACATACAGTCAAATACAGAAACACACACACATACAGATTGAACAAACACAAAAAAACAAAGGTTATGCTCAATTAAGTCCCATGTATTAATGGGTCACATACCTACATATTCTCTTTGTCTTTTATTTTTTGTGTTTTTTTATAATTTCCTCTCAATCTGCCGGTTTCCATCCGTCACAAAAACACGTCCACACTCAAACTCGCTTTCGCTCTGCCATTCATTAACTGACAGCTCGAGACTCCCAGGTGTAAATGTTGTGAGGCAGAGGATTTGCATTTGTATTTCTCCAATATCTCCACTGGAAGGATAAGGGGCTTACCATACGAGAGAATAGAAGTAGGCTGGACTGAAGCAGACTGACATTTGTTAAAGACATTCATCTCCTCTTATCTTATTCTCTCTGAAAGATTGCTCCTCTACCTGTTGTTGCTGGCTGTGGGGAACGGTATTGTTTTTTTAGGAGGATGATATATTTGCTCCATTCTATGCATACAGGGAGCAAAATATGCGGTTCACCCACTCTTGAATATTGTCCTCCTTTTTAGCGGCAGCTCAGCAAAGACAAAGAGGTGCGGCAGTGACTTACTGGTTGTGACCACGCTGAGATCTTGAGGATTCCGGAAATTCCGATTTGGCTACACAATACTGAAACAGGTATTCACTTCGTTTAGAGGATTTCATTGCAGAGTTACGGTGTGCTGTTCATTCTGATCAGGAGCAATACTAAAAACAATATATCAAAAATGTTAAAAATAGCCATTTTGCTTCACATTTTATGGGTCATTGACTCTATTTTCCATTTAAATCATGCATCCGTGTTTATTTGTCCCTGATTCCATCCGTTCTGAAATATTTTGTTTTGTCCTCATTTTTTAAAGTTGAAAGATTCAGAATAAAGATTCTGGGCTTTACATACATCAAATAAATGTAACGGGAATAATCTGACAGATTTAGATTACAAAATGTTGAATAAAGATCAGTGTCCATGAGCTGCAGATACATTTTGCCTGTCATGAACATCCAAATGATATTCCTAAAGTTTACGCATTATTGAATCCAAGCCTTTCACATGTAATATTGATCTCTGTCCCTCTGGATCTATCTTTCTTGGGAAACTGTTGGAATATATGGTGGCAGATGCACCAGATTATGGTGGGTGATCAAAAAGTGCTTGACAAAGCAGTTTCACGTGACCTCACACATGTGAGGCAGGCAGCCCAAGCTGACCCACATGGGGAGCACATTGTTTTATTTTGCTGTTTTTTGTTTTTTCTGTCGATGCTGTGTAAGAAACTACCACCCCGTTAAATAGATAGATCATTGCTCCTAGTTCATACGAAAAAAGAAAAAACGTGTTCACCCGCCCACCCAGACGCACTTAGAAACACACAAACAACCATCATTTATTTATTTACACCTGGGCCTTAAAATAGAAAATGTACTTTGCTGGGGTGGCAGTTCATTTTGCATTCATCCGATGTGCTTGCCAAATAATATTAATCAAGGTCACACAGCCAGTGTCTTTCTTTCACAGCGCGATAAAAGAAAAGCCTGAAAGAGTACTTTACTGTTTGGCCTTCTACCTTTAAACAGCTCTTATGGCCGGAGAAATGAAAAACAATCAACAAAATCACCTCGGCCACGGAGGGGTCTCACAGAAAAAAATTCAATTGCACGAGTCAGAGAGGGGATGTAAGGAATAGGAGCATTAAAAATTTCTTCAATTTGTTTAATTATCGTTGTGGCTCATCAGGAAGGTGCCATCTCAGTATTGAATCCTGCTAATGTATTTAATGGAATCCAGTTTCCAATATTACACCACATTCTGTACAGTGGAGCATTTTCATTGGTTGAATAAATCAATTAATCATGAGTTGGAGTAACAAGTTTTTCCTGTCATTTTCTGGGGAAAGTCTTCAATGTTAATGAAGAATGGTAATATTTATGTCCCTGTATGTGATCATAACGCAAACAAGGAAAGTGATTTCTACATGTACATATTTCTTTTTTGTTTAAAGTGTAGCTATCAATATTAACATTTGTTGATATTTGTAGTATTGTTGTTGTTTTCTCACCCTTACTGTTTACTTATTTATTCTACCCTCACCCCTAACTGTGTACTATTTATCTTAAACATGTGTATGTGCATATGTATATGTGTATGTATGTATAGATATATATGTATATATATGTGTGTGTGTATGTATTTATATATATGTATGCATGTTCTTTTTTTCATCCTTCTGTCTTGTAATTGTTTATATTGCTTTTAACTGTTTAGTGCTTACTTTTATTTTGGGGTTTTTTTTATACTGTTATTGTTGCGCTGCTGCGACAAAGGAATTTCCCCTATGGGGGTCAATAAAGTATTATCTTATCTTATCTTATTGTTGCTGTTGATGGTGCTTGAAAAACTTGAAAAAGTTGTGATATTCAAATTTATCCCGATTCGGATAATGTTGTCTCAAAATTCTTGATCTTTTAATTTCTCAAGACATATTACCTGGCTGGATGTGGCAGTATTTCTATGAGTAAGCTATCAGTTTTACATACGCTGCTGACAAATCCAACTTCTGGAGCTAAACTGATCTTTCAAATTACTTAGTACAAAAACTCAGCAGTCATCCTTGTGTATTCTATAAAACGTTCGATGTGGTATTTTATATCCCCTCAGAACTAGTTAAATTCTTAGAATCCCTCTCTTACGACCTTGGAGGTTTTGCCGTTCCGTTGTGATTCTATTGTAAGTAGCTGAGTTGAAGTGTGTGTCTTGAAGCTTTTTCTGTATCTACAAAAAATACTTTTCTCTGATACAATAACAACCTCCCTGAATACTGTGTGAAAGCAATACCAGCACTCAAAATAGCATCAGCACTTCAATAACAGGTCATTTGTGATATTTGACTGTTGTTCGGCTTGATGTCTGTCTGCAATATAGACAGCTTTTGTCTTTCTCTCACTGCACGCGTTTTGAAGATGGACTGATAATAGATTTACTGTAATAGTACACTTACTACACTTGAGATATATTTATATATGTATATATGTATGTATATTTGTATATGTGTGTATAAATATATATATATATATATTCAAACACACACACACACACTCACACACAAACACCACACAACCACACACACACACATATATATGTGTTTATTTATATATCATATATATCATATATATGTCATATATATTATACAATGTTATAATTATTATATTATATTATATATTATATATTATATATTATATATTATATATTATATATTATATATTATATATTATATATTATATATTATATATTATATATTATATAATAATTTTAAACGAATAATGCTTAATATATATCATACGTTTTGCTCCAATAAAAGAAATGCAGCATCAATTAAGGCTCCTTAGCTGAGGTTAGTGACTGAAAGAATGAGATCACGGATAAAAACGGGTGAAATTAATGTTCGTACACCTGCAATTTTGCCAGATTTTCGGTTCTTTCTTTTGTTCTTTCTTTCCAAGCAATGACAAACATTCTTGAGCATTGAGGGTTGGGGTGTAAGTCAAAACATTTACAATGTAAACTTGACTGAATTAGAAGTTGGAGATGTTCAGCCTTAAATTCCAGCTATTTTTCATCATTCTATTTTGGCAGCTTTCTATTTCACTTCTGGTTTACCCATCTTTCCATTCATGAGTTCTAGGGATGTTTCAAACTGTTTTCTCCACCCACTCATGTCCTGTTCATCTAAAGTTCACCTCATACAGAAGCCTTGTCTGACCTGGCGAAACTGCCAGTTCTTTTGCGTCATCGTTTTCGGGACAGCATTTCCCCATTCTCTGCTATTGTCTCCATGATTGCTTGCCTACACAGATACTCCCAGGCTGGACTTTTTCCATTTGGATTCTCTGTGGTTTGTTTTTTTTTTCTGTTTGGACCAGCGAGTGCTCAGAATATTGCTCAGATCATTGTTTTTAACACATTTCTAAACCATTCCTTGTTTTCCAAAATGTCCACATTTAAGATTACATAAAACCCACGATTGCTAACCATATTGGGCAAACACAAAAGCGGGTACTTTAACAAACTGGCCTCTTTCACGGAGGGAGAGTCACACACAATTTCTACAACACTATTGACAGATCCGTCTGAAGTTGCACGCTGAAAAAATTGACTTGAAAACATAGTTACCCACTGCAGGGAAGAGGATTACTTGTAAATACTTGTATTTCTGAGGGTGCGAGTCCCACACATCTGCCAGTTTCAGTCAATAACAACATCACACAGGTGTAAAACTTTTGAGAACTGCATGTCCAGAAAACTGGAGGGATTTTTTTTTTTCCCTTCCAGAGGAAAGCATCGAATAAGGCATGGAAAAGAGCAGAAAAAATATCAATAACAGTGAAAGGATAAAGTCATCTTTGATCATTTTGACTGGTTCTGTAGGGTGTAGTTACTCTGGGCCCGTGGACATATCAGCATTCTGAAAGTTGGTTTGTTTTTTTTTAATGTTTCCTCTTCCTCTTCCTCCTACGTCTGTGTCACTCTGCTCATCCGCCCCCACCTCTCCATCAATCCACATCTCTCGCTTCCTCCTCTTTCTATTCAGACGCCACTTTTTCGTAGTTCAGACCAACAGTCAGTAAGCCTTTGCTCAGTTGTTTAATTTGCTCTCACTTCCGAACGCTGCTGCGGAACGCAAGTGTGATCATGTGACAAAACACTTTGTTTTGGGAATTATGCAGAGGGGTTGTTCTCCATGAAGACAGGGTTCTGGGCCGGTTTCTTTGGCAACCATAGTGCTAAACACTTGCCAGGTGGCTTTACTGGAGTGCTTTAACAGAAGTGCTTAAGTGGTACATTCTCTCTCTACTTTGCTCAGTACGTGGCTGGTTTTGTTAGAGATGCCCCTTTGTCTATTCCCTATAATTGTGTTTTCAGAAAGGCTACTCATCTCACTTGAAACTGAGTTACAAAAAGCATACAGGTGCTTTTAGAGAAAAAATTAGATGAAGCCGTGTGGTCATGGTCATCCTGCAAAGGCTTCAGTCATCCGCAAGGCCAGCAATCACCCTCCAATTACAGGATACTCTCAGTTAATCATTGTGAAGAGTCCACTTAAATTATGTTTATAGTACGTGCACACACTCAGTGAGGCGCAGTGATGGCAGGTCAACTTTGTTCCTATCCGGAAAAAAAAAGAAGTTGCAGAATCCCACTGTTACACACCAGTGGGTGAATTACTTAAAACTGATGTTCAT
Organism: Fistularia tabacaria; assembly: GCA_901007705.1. NCBI lineage: Eukaryota > Metazoa > Chordata > Actinopteri > Syngnathiformes > Fistulariidae > Fistularia > Fistularia tabacaria. The sequence goes on from CAAKHD010000670.1 coordinate 63,853, forward strand.
TAAATACAACTTGTTTTTTGGGAAGGACGATTTAATCAGAGTTAATAAAATTCAGAGGGAGCCATTGCAGCCAGATTCATCAATACAGTTCAGTTATTTTGAATTTTAATATAAATGAATAAAGAAAAATATATTTTTTGAAAATTACATTCATGATTAATTACTTGAATGAAGTAAAATGCTTTGAATCCTGCGATATTATTGAAATGCAGTTTATTTGATTTCACCTTATTGGAAAAAAAACTGATCGGCAGACAAGGATATTATACAACTCTAAAAACAATAATTAATATTAAAATCTTCAAAAATGCAATTTGGGTCTTTTTCTCAAACTTGTAAAAAATACTCTGTTCATTTGAGGCATTTAATGAAGTTGCCTCTTGGATTTGAAAAAGAAAAAGAAACAAGATTTTTAAAAATGCAGTTCTAAGGAAAAGTTTGGTCTAGCAAGAAGTGTCAGGTTGTTTTTGTCATGATAATCAGGGTGGTTGTTGTGCGCAAACACAAAACGCAATGCGTTTCATTGTAAACATGGAGCAGGATTCTATCCGACATCACGACTGCTAAGCCGTTGCATCGAAAA